>MU674171.1:14640-30378 GCA_026770625.1 Nicotiana glauca | reverse complement strand
TGTTTGACAATGTGCTGCTTCAAGTGGTTCAAAAAAAGCGTCCATGTCTCTTCACTTTCGTTGGCACATATGGCAAAGGCTAATGGAAATATTTGCCCATTGGCATCTACATCAACTGCAATCAAAAGCTTAATATCATACTTTCCATAGACATGAGTACCGTCTATGGAAATAACAGGATGACAATGCACAAAACCATTAATTGCCGGTTTAAATGACCAAAATACATAGTTGAAAATATATTCCGGTCTGTCCGGACTTCGCTCACGCCTCCATTCAACAACAGTCCCGGGGTTAAAGTGTTGCAGTGCAGCCATGTACCTGGGTAGATTTGAAAAAGACTTATCCCAGTCGCCGTAAATAAGTTCAAAGGCATGTTTGCGACCAAGATATGCCTTTCTTTTGGTTATAGTACAACCATACTCCTGGTNTTTTGCAGTTTTGTTAAGTGCAAAAAACAAGTAGCGTGCGAACGTTATTTATAGTCAAGATTTCATACAATACGCAGTATTATACTGTGATTTACGTATTCAATTATTCTAAAAACTTTGCTTTTTTCACATGCGGTTTTCAGCTTTTGCAGAACGACATGACAACTCAACAATACGTAGTATTTCACTGCGAATTACATATTTAGCTTTTCACATGCTTTTCCAACACAAACAAGTTTAATATTGGAACAACCATACCAAAATATAACGTTAAAAAATAAGATGTAATTTGGAATTTTATTTTATTTCATATAAGTTGAAACTTACGCAAGTACAAACATGCAGTTAAAAAAAATCAAAATGAAATACTAGGGGTTTCCTTGATAGTTGGGTACGTTAGACGAACTCGCACCGGGATTACCACCGCCTCGCACACTAGCTGAAGGACATTTACGACGGTCGTGTCCTGTTTGCGAGCATATGCCACATTTACGTGCATAAACAGTGTCACCAACATCCATTTGGTTTCGTATGCGCATTCTCTTTTTCACTTGTAGCTTGCGCAAATAGTCCTTGTTAGATACCATCTTGAAAGGTTCCGGTGGCCAATAATGTTTAACACCTAATGGCTGCAACTTTCCGCTATATGTGTCTACATATGCAGCAACACTGTATTGCCTATCAATATAGTTTGTTGCCCCATATCCAACTTGCTGAAAGCACTTCAACGCATGTGCGCATGGCATGTGGTAGATCGTCCATTTTCCACACGAACACAACCTTCTATTTTCATTCACCGTATGTAGATTATTCCTACGGTGTTCGTTGATAGCTGTCTTAACTTCAAAAACACCTCGTTCATGATCGTACTGAAGAAATGAATGCCATTGTGCTCGCCTCCTGGATCTTTCAAATCTTCTCATTGGTATTGGCATAAATTCAATACCCCGGTCCATCAATGCTGAGGTAGCTTAATGCCTTTCGACAAACCTCTCCGCGCTCTGTTTGAATGTCATGCGGACCATGGCAGTGACAGGTAGTCCACATGCAGATTTCAGCAAGTCGTTGAATGACTCTGACACGTTAGTAGTCAAGGCTCCCCATCGTCTGCCTCCATCAGCATGCAATGTCCACATGTGAAGCTCATACCCCATCAACCAAGTATAGGCTCTTGGTTCTATCTGCCGGATCGCTTCCATGCGCCTAGTGAATTTGCATTACTGGTGCTCAGTTGCAGCCATCCACATTAAGTCATGCAATGTCTTGTCAGAAAATTTCTTCTGAAAATTGGCCTTTAGGTGCCGCACACAGTAACGGTGGTATGCATATGGTTCCTGCCATGCAGGCAAGTGATGCACAGAACTTAAAATACCACCATGCCGATCAGATATTAGACAAATACCTGAACGCTGTTTGACAACGTGCTGCTTCAAGTGGTTCAAAAAAAGCGTCCACGTCTCTTCGCTTTCGTTGGCACATATGGCAAAGGCTAATGGAAATATTTGCCCATTGGCATCTACAACAACTGCAATCAAAAGCTTAATATCATACTTTCCATAGACATGAGTACCGTCTATGGAAATAACAGGACGACAATGCACAAAACCATCAATTGCCGATTTAAATGACCAGAACACATAGTTGAAAATATATTCCGGTCTGTCCGGACTTCGCTCACGCCTCCATTCAACAACAGTCCCGGGGTTAAAGTGTTGCAGTGCAGCCATGTACCTGGGCAGATTTGAAAAAGACTTATCCCAGTCGCCATAAATAAGTTCAAAGGCACGTTTGCGACCGAGATATGCCTTTCTTTTGGTTATAGTACAACCATACTCCTGGTGGACGGTACACTCTTTAATCTTGAACCTAATGGACACTTCCAAAAATGGAACCAAGACAAGGGAAATCAAGTCCACATCCAAGTTGAAGTGATTCTCATTGAATGCATCCATTTCACATCTATGCTCGCTAATAAATTTACCCACTTTCCACAAACCTGATTTTTTCTTTGTGGCACGCAGCATCCAGTGACAACCCATAAACCACCTACGGCATACAGCCTTCTATTTATCCGTAGTTGACTCATGTACCGTCATCTCACGGCACTCTTTTATGCTGTAGATTTTTACAGCCCTAATTAGGCGAACTTTATCGGGGAAATACATGCCCTTAGTCAGAACAGATGGCCTGGACTCATCCCACATTTGTGACCGAAATTCATCATCATCTCTTGTGAGGGCATCCACGTTCGGCATGCTTGGCAAATTATCAAGGTAGGGGATATTCCGCTCATGAAATGGCACGTGGGACTCGTACACTCTAGGTCGCACGGGAGGTGGAGGAACATGCTCCCTCGCCGGTTCAGGTTCAACATTCACTTCCTCCTCCTCATCACCAACCTCAAAAGGGAAGGGTGTGTCATCCCCAGACTCATCCGCATTATTGTCGTAGTCACTATCATCTTCCTGACTCTGCGCATCTGCCAAATCACGAGTAAATACGTCGTCTATGGGAAGCTGTGTGAGGTCAGGAGCTTCAAGAAGCTGGTTTTCACTGCACAAAAAGAACAAAAAGATAAGTTACCTAATACTCCGGAAAAATACTTTAGATATAACTATATCACTTTACTTACAAGTCGTATTGTCTTGACAATTCTTGTTGGTGATGACTCCCGGATGGACCACCGTGATATACTCCAGAACTAGGCATATTCCAACTTAGGGTCGGCTCATAACTCGTAAAATTCATATCCGGATGGTACCCCCTAAGAAAAATATGACCGTTAATACAAATCCAATTCAAATGTAAAATAAACAGCGCAAAACCGTAGCAAAATTGAAGTTTACCAGTCCTCTTGTTGATTATATAAAGTCGATAAATTATTTTGTGGTTGCTCATTCGCCGATGGTGACAAGTTTAAATCAAGGCAAGCTCTTTCTTCACCAATTTGTCCGGCAAAAATTGCTCCAGAATAGCCACCCGATGACTGGGGGTTATCCATGCTATGCACGCCCTCTTCCACCTTGACGTACATTTCCAATAATTTTATTACAATAAATTCCCTGTATTCCTCCGGAATCCGCAAAAAATCTCTAAGAGTATCATCATCCTCGATGTTAAACTCCGAATAATAAGCAAATCCCTACGGAGTCACTGAATACGGAAATCTACCGGTTACTTTGAAGTTAATCGAACGCCTCCTCTCACTCATTTTTTTACGTAACAACGATACCAATGTATCGTACTCCATATTAAGTGGCAATTTAACATGACACTGTGGAGGTGAGTTGTACCTCACAGAGTTATTCTCCAGCACAACCTCACCACCCCAATATAGAGAAACCCTTATTTTTTGCACTTCAGACATTGTAAAAAAGATTGATAAGAAGAAGAGAGAAGTTTATTGAATGCATGTTCATGAAAATCAAACGCCTATAAATAAGGCAAGTCCGAACTTGGGGTATAGAATTTTTCAAATGAATTCGCAGTAAAATACTGTGTTTTATATTTTTGAATTATTGTTGTTGTGTCAGTTAAAATAATTAGATGGGGCCAAAAATAAAGAGGTAATTCGCAGTAAATTAATGCGAATTGTTAATTCGCGGTAATTTAATGCGAATTGCCTCTTCTATTGAAAAATAATAATTTAATGGTAATTCGCAGTAAATTACTGCGAATTACATTTTCAATTTTTTTTTTGAATTCGCAGTAAATTACTGCGAATTACGTTAACGAAAAAATTTCCGTTAACCTAATTCGCAGTAAATTACTGCGAAATAGGTATAAAAGTAACTTTTTTTTTTAACATTAGAAATGTACTTTGTATCTAAAAAATTATTAATTAAGTTTCGGATTCCTCAAAATGAGCCCTCAAAAGCATAAGAATAGCACAAAAACCAATATTAAACTATGTACTTGCTAAGCAGCCATAATCCTTTACGGAAAGGCTTACGACCAGCCCACATAAAGGGTAGAAACAGCCAAAATGTTGAGGTACATAAGTTACTAGAAAACGCTAATAGGGCACTTAGGAAAAAGTCATACAGTCCTACACTTGGCCCTCTGAAGCTCGGGAGAACAGCAATGAACATGGCAGTTAGAGGCCCAATAGATAGTACGTATACTCCTTCCTCAATCCAAACCTCCATTCACTCTTCAAAAACTAAATCCTAGCTCTATTACTCTTTATTTTTGTCCGAAAACAGGCGAGATAAGCTACCTTCCACGAAAATATACTAGCTAATATCGTTCTTACTCATTTTAAAGCAGAAAAAAACTTGTTCTTTCTTTTTATAATATAATCGGATATTTTTTTGTGATTGTAGCGTTTGTTGGCGAGTCCCTCCTTAAACTGAGCTTGGAAATTTCTGCTAAAGTAAGTAGCATATTTGGAATGTAGTTTTGTCTTTTAACTTGAAAACATTATATAAGAGAAATTTTTGTTTGGATACTTTTTTCCCCCAAAATTTCTTGTTTCTAGTTTGATTTTTTGTAACAGCTTTAAGTGTAAATTTATCGGTAATAGAACATGTAAAATTTAAATATTCTTATGAAAGTCATCTGTGCCATAACACACAAAATGAGAGTATCCAAGTTTTAACTTGTTTTTACTCTAGAGATTAAGTTACTCTTATACGAGCTTGCATTCAGTTGAGGTTCACTTGTTTCTTTGAACGCCAGTGTTAGAAAGTTTGACTGATAAAATAAGAAAAAAATAATAATGAATTATTTCATCATTAAACTATGCTTTTACTTGGTCATGAAATTCAAGAAAAGTTGAAAGAGAAAATATCACCAAATTTGTGGAGCCAAAATCTGCCAAGTAATAAATTAAATGGAAATTCAATTTGAAAAAAGAAAAAGATTTTAAAAAATTCAGTCCTTGAAAAAGTTAAACGTGAACTTTGGTATCAGAGCTATAGAGAAAAACATATTTGTTTTTGTTACTTATATATATTCAAGGGGAGTCGTTTTGAGAGTTATAGCCCCAATCCCCTATTAACTTCTTCTCCTATATCTATTTATGCTATTGTGACTTCTCGGGAGGTTCATTTTGGTTTTTGGAGTGTTTTTGGGACACTTAGTTCCTAAACAGAGTCTTACATCTTAGTGTATGAAGACGACTCCGGAATAAAGTTTCGTCAGTTCCATGAGCTCCGTTGGATGATTTTGGGCTTAGGGACATGTCCGAATCGTGTTTTAGAGATCCGTAGCTCATTTAGGCTTGAAATGACGAAAGTCAAATTTTTGGAGATCTGGATTGTTTGTGCAATTTTTGACATCTGGATCGGAATCCAATTTCGAAAGTTGGAATAGGTCCGCAATGTTGAATATGACCTATGTGCAAAATTTAAGGTCATTCGGACGCTTGGATAGGTTTCGGCATAGGTTGTAGAATTTTAAACTTTCAAGTTCTTTAAGCTTGAATTTGAGGGTGATTCGTGATCTTAGCATTGTTTGATGTGATTTGAGGGCTCGACTAAGTTTATATAGTATTTTAGGGTTGGCTGATATGTTTGGTTGAAGTCCCAGGCACCTCAGGTAAGTTCCAGATACCTAATGGATCATTTTTAGACTTTGAGAGTTGGCAGATTTTCTGTTGTTTTATTGTCGCGATCGCGTAGGTCATCTAAGAGGTCAACTAAAGTTGCTCTTTGCATTCGCGAAGATGAAGACGCGGTTGCGTAAGTTTTATCAGGCTGTGCATCGCGAACGCATGGGCTAGGCCGCGTTCGCGAAGAGGAAGTGAGGCAGTAGTGGAGTTTAAGAGTTACTCTTTACGGTCACGTGAGGACAATCACGATCGCGTAGGTGCAAATAGCTAGTGCATCACATTCGCGTAGGGTGTTCCGCGTTCGTGTAGAGGTAATTTTGAGGAAGCAAAGTCGTTCTTCGCGGTCGCGAGGTTATTTCCACGATCGCGATTAAGAAATCACTGGGCAGTATTAAAGATTCAAAAATAAGGATTTTAAGTTCATATCACAAAATTGAATTGGGAGCTCGGTAGAAGGCGATTTTCGAAGAGATTCTTGCGCGTGTGTTTGGAGTAAGTGATTCTTACCTAGTTTTGGTTAATACCCATGATTAAGTCTTTAATTTTATCATTAAATTAATGATTTGGGATGGAAAATTGGAAAATTTTTGATAAAAGTTCTTAGGCCGAATTTTTGGATTTTGATCAAGATTTTTATATCTAATTTAAGTAAATTGGGTATGATTAGACTCGTGAGTGAATGAGTGTTCGTAATTTGTGAATTTTATCCGATTCTGAGACGTGGGCCGGGGGAGGCTTTTTGGGTAATTTTTCAATTTCTTGCCTTAGCTTTGATTTCATTAGATAGAATAGTTTCTTGTAGTTATATTCATGCTATGTAATTGGTTTTGGTTAGATTTGGACCATTCCGAGTCGGATATTCATGAAAAGAGCATTGTCACGGATTGATTTGAGCTTGGTTCGAGGTAAGTGGCTTGCCTAACCTTGTGTGGGTGAAACTCCCCTTAAGATTTTGTACTGTTTTGATATGTGAGTGTCTTGTACGTGAGGTGACGAGTAAGTATACGGGCTATTTGTTGTAAAACTCTATTTTTCACTAAGTTATAGTAACATGTTCTTCTTATTTGAGCTACACTAGCATATGTAACTATTCTGTTTAGTTAGAATAGCATGCCTACATGTCTTAACTACCTATCTGAACTCTGTGCAACATGTTTACTGAAATTCCTGCTTTCTTTGACTTGAACTCAGTCGCAATTGTAGGTTTCTTGTTGTAACTATTATTTTTGTTGGTTGAGCTACATATTTACTTTGAGACTATGGAACAGTATTCCAGGAGATCACTTGTACTGCATATTTACTTTGGGACAACGGAACAGTATTTTAGGAGATCCGCCTATTCTGCATATTTACTTTGGAACTACAGAACGGCATTCTGGAAGATCTCTCTGCATATTTACGTTTGGGACTACGAGACGGTATCTCGGGAGATCTCATGTTGTTATTTTTGTGTTCTGAGCTATTGTCTTTCAATGATTCCATTCCTGTTAGATTATTCATATTTATTTTTACTGCAATATTTCACTTTGTCTTATTTCATTATAGTTATACCGGTATGGCCCTGACCTGATCTCGTCACTACTCGTCTGAGGTTAGGCTTGGCACTTACTAGGTACCGTTGTGATGTACTCATGCTTTTCCCTGCACATGTTTTTCGTGTGTAGATTCAGGTACTGCTTATCAGCCCCATTATTAGTGAGGCGAGATAGCTTTAGAGACTTTAAGGTATATCTGCTACGTCTGCAGACCTCGAAATCCCCTTCTACTCTTCCCCATGTCAAACACTTCCTGTATTTCCTTTTGTTATACTATGGAGTATAGAACCGCTATTTTTCTTTATGTTGCTTGTGACTTACGATATTCTAGATTTTGGGAGAGTTTATGTACACTTCGAGATTGGTTATTGTATATGCCGAGCGATATCTTAATTTCTTATTAAAATTTACCTATTAGTTGTTAGCTGTTATGTTTTCTTTTCTTTTTCTGCAAATGTTAGGCTTACCTAGTCGTAAAGACTAGAAGTCGTCATGATGGTTCACGTAGGGAGAACTTGGGTCGTGACAAGTTGGTATCAGAGCTCTAAGTTCATAGGATTCATGAGGCACAGCTGGTTATTAGAGTCTCGCAGATCGGTACAGAGACGTCTGTACTTATCTTCGGGAGGCTATGGAAATGTTAGAAAAATTTCACTCTTTTTGATTCCTTGTCGTATGAGATTATTGACTTCGAAATTTTAAACTTCTGTCTTCTATTCTCTCACAAATGGTGAGGACACGTGCAGCCGGAGATAACCAGACACCTGCGCCCCCTGCTAGAGCCGCTCGAGGCCGGGGTCGGTGTAGAGGCCGAGGATGCCCACGTGGTGTAGCCAGAGCCCCCGAGAGAACTGCTACAGAGGAGCCACCAGTAGCCCAGTCGGAACGCAGATACCTGAGGTGCCTAACACTACTACACCAGCTCTTCAAGAGACCCTTGCATAGTTCCTGAACATGTTTGGTACTATAGCTCAGGCAGGGTAAATTAATTTATTGAACATATTAAAGATTTGATGACTTTAAAATTCAAAAAACTACAACCAGCAAAATAAGATCTTACTCAAAAATATTATTGACAAATTTAAATAATACCTGAATATTTTTAGCAATATAATTAACTTGAGTAAATTAAATTTCCAGGAGTGGAACAAAATTGTTTTAAATTTTTTAATATTAAGAAAGGATATTTCGTCAAATGATAAACTAATAAAATGTCACATAAAAATATACAACAATAATATACCTAGCACTTTTCCACAGCATGGGGTCTGGGGAGGGTAGTACGTACACAGATTTTACACTTACCTTGTGAAGATAAAGAGGATGTTTCTAATAGACCCTCATCTCAGGAAAGCATAAGCACCACATTAATGAAAATATAGATAAGAAGGAAAAGTACCAAAAAGCCATATAAAAGTATAATAAAAATAAGAAGATAGTAAGGTGATCATGTCACGACCCGAAAAAATCCCTCCGAAGGAGTCGTGATGACAGCTAGTCTCTAAATTAGGTAAATCTAACATTAACCGAAATAGCATTGATACTTATTAACTTCATATGAAATTTCTCTAAATAATTTACAATTCCCGAAACCGGTAGTACAAGTCATAAGCCTTTTTAAGAGTAGTTATACAAAATAATTACATCGTTGTTCTGAAAGAAAGGGAACAAATAGAAATAAGTACAATTGAAGGTGACTCTGAGGACTGCGAACGCTGTAGCAGGTTTACCTTGAGTCTCCACCGCAACGAATAGATACTATCGATCAAATACCTGGATCTATACACAAAAATATACAGAAGTGTAGTATCAGCACAACCGACCCCATGTACTGGTAAGTGTCTAGCCTACCCCGGCGAAGTAGTGACGAGGCTAGAACCAGACACTCACATAAACCTATGCAGTTTATAATATATGTACAACAAGAAATTACAGGAAACAACATATAATATTTGGGAAGGGGAACCATGCTCTGGGGTAGCGACAAAATATAATAGCAGAAATAAAATAGTAAAGGAATTAAAGCCACTTTCAAGTTCAACTCATCTTGTTGCAGGCGTGCAACCCGATCCCATTTCATTTCATATCTTGTGGTATGCATACCACCCGCTCCCATTTCAATTCATATCTTGTGGTAGGCGTACCACCCGCTCCCATTTCAATTCATATCTTGTGGTAGGCGTACCACCCACTCCCATTTCAATATCATTTGTGGTAGGCGTAACACTCGCTCCCATTTTATTTTTAACACAGTGCACAATATGTTACCAGCAACGGAGACCAATAACAAATAATCAATATAATTTGTGGTAGGCGTACCACTCGCTCCCATTTCAATATAATTTGTGGTAGGCGTACCACACACTCCCATTTTATTTTTAACACAGTGTACAATATGTTACCGGCAACGGAGACCAATAAAAAATAATTAATATAATTTGTAGTAGGCGTACCACTTGCTCCCATTTCATTTTTAACACAGTGCACAATATGTTGCAGGCAACGGAGACCAATAACAAATAATCAATATAATTTGTGGTAGGCGTACCACTCGCTCCCATTTTATTTTTTACACAGTGCACAATATGTTACCGGCAACGGAGACCAACAACAAATAATCAATATAATTTATGGTAGGCGTACCACTCGCTCCCATTTCAATTCATATATTGTGGTAGGTGTACCACCACTCCCATTTCAATATCATTTGTGGTAGGCGCACCACTCGCTCCCATTTTATTTTTAACATAGTGTACAATATGTTACCGGCAAGGAAACCAATAACATAAATCACAATTTATTACCAGCAAGGGAAATCAATAACAATTAATCACAATTTATTACCGGCAAAGGAAAACCATTACTCGGTGTCAAGGCTCAACGAACAAGTCTTTCATAGAATTAATTAAGAATACGAAATTTATCAATTTAAGACTCACGGTCATGCTCGACACCGTCGTATGGATACTCGTCACCATGCCCATACGTCGCACTCGACAAATAGAAAATAACAAGTACGACTCAACTCCTATTTCTTCAAGCTAAGGTAGATCAAACACTTACCTCGCTTTGCAAATTTTAATCAATTATTCGACCACAACTTTCCCTTTTGAATTTGTCTACAAATGCTTCAAATCTATTCATAAATAATTCAAAATACTCAACACGAATGAATTGGATAAGAATTTACCAATTTTTCGGATAAAATCCGAAATTTATTTTAATATTCAATAGTGGGACCCATATTTTGAATCCCGGAAAAACTTGCGAAATCCGAACACCCATTCCGATACGAGTTCAACCATACCAATTTTATCCAATTCCAATAACAACTCGACCTCCAAATCTAAAATTTTCATTTTTGGAATGTTTTGCAAAAATCTTGATTTCTTCCATTTAAATCCGAATTAAACGATGAAAATAACCATGGATTTATGTAATATAAACACTTTCGAGTATATGACACTTACTTGAGTTGAAATCATGAAAAATACCTCAAAATCGCCCAAGAACCGAGCTCCAAAAACCCCAAAACGAAAATGAAGAAATGAGCATTTTTGGTCCTTAAGTTTCTGCCTGCCCGTCACTAAAAGTCCATTTTCGTCACTAAAAGTCTAGCAGAAAAAGCTTTGCCAGCCATATTCAATCGATAATAACTTTTTGTGCAAATGTCCAACTGACAAATCATTTAATATTTTGGAAGGTAGAATCCAAGGGCTACAACTTTCATGTTTTGCATATTTTCTGATTCCATATATATATTTCGAGATATAAGCTTCCAAAGTAGCCTCCTCGCATCAGAAATTTCTAGGAAATTTCAAAACAGCTTTGTTATCTCTTATTCAATCGATCATAACTTTCCGTACAAATATCCAAATGATGAATGGTTTAATTTTCTGGAAACTAGAATGCAAGGGCTACAACTTTCATGTTTTGTATATTTTCAGATTCCTTTTAGATTGCTGGATATAAGTTTCCAAATTATGTTCCTCGCATTAGAATTTTCGAACCTTGTTGTCAAAATCCAGCAAGTCAAATTGGCCTAAAAATGGTCCGTAACCATTCCGAAACTCACCCGAGCCCCTCGGGACTCTAACCCAATATGCCAATATGTCCAATAATACAATACAACCTTAGCCGAGGATTTAAACAACGCTAAACAACACTAAAATTTTGAATCGCGTCATGAATCGAATTATGAGTTTTCAATTCTTCTAACTTCTATATTTTGCGCCGAAACGTATCAAATCAATCCGGAATGACTTCAAATTTTGCACACAAGTCATATTTGACGTAAGGGAGCTATTCCCATTTTCAGAATCGAACTCCGACCTCGTTATCAAAATTCACCCTTCGGTCAGACTTTTCCAAAATCTTATATTTTTCAACTTTCGCCAAAATGTGCCGAATTGTCCTACAGACTTCCAAATCCAAATCCGAATATACGCCTAAGTCTGAAATCATCATACGAAGCTATTTCCATCATCAAATCTCCATTACGAGATCGTTTTCTCAAAAGACAACTCTCGGTCAAACTTTTCAAAAATCTTTAGCCTTAGATTTCTAGATTCCATTAAATGGAGATAATTTGAGCTAGGGACCTCCGAATTCGATTTCGGGCATATGACCAAGTCCTAAATCACGATACAGAACTACCGAAATGCAAAACTTGGATCCGGGTTCATTTGATCTAAATGTTGACCAAGTCAACTCAGTCATGTTTTAAAGTTCTAATTCATATTTTAATCCATTTTTCACATAAAAACCTTCCGGAATATTATTTGCACATGCAAGTCGAGGAATTATTGATAGCATTTTTTTTTCGAGGTCTTAAAACACCGATATGATTAGTTAACTTAAATATGATATTTTGGGTCATCACATTCTCTACCTCTTAAACAAACATTTATCCTCGAACGTACTAAGAATTATTCTTAAGTTACCAAATTGATGATTTTACTATTACACAGTTATTCGCGGTTGATCCCGCATTCGACATAAGTCCAACAATACCATTTCAATTGAGATTATTTCCTTTATCCATATTTGTAAACTTGAAGACCAAATTTCTTACACTCCAATCATTTTTAGAAAGGTCCGATTTTCACTTCAACACACGATATTAGTCAAGACTGGCTATAGCAACTCGTGCCTACGCACCCATCAAATATGGGGTATTATATTCTCCCCCACTTAGGGTTTTTCGTCCTCAAATGAGAAGTAGAGCCCGTCCTCAAACTCATAATGTAACTTATCTCTTTCTTTGCACATCTACATATCCCAAAATTTTCTAACTCCCAAATTTTTTTTGAAATTTCGGCAGAGTATCCCCTGTAATTGGGTCTATCCACCTGTCAGAGTAATACCAAAACAGCTCCTAACAACATTTTCACAACCCGACAAAGTACCACAAAGTATATATCAATAACACAAAACTCTGCATTACAAGCCCAACATTATCACAATGATATCTTGACATAAAACGCATCATATGTATGACCATAACCACATCTCTGGTCTTAATAGTTGTTCATAATAGATTACAACATCACCAATTAACCTCATGTAAATAAAATCTCGTTTCAGACCTCCAGTTTACTAACAACAAGGCATGAAGATCTCATGATTACTTACCCAAATTAATGAGTAACAATTTACATCCCCGGGCACTCACCTCGTAGTCTAGAACTCAATAATTACAATACAAATCAGGAAAATTATGCACAAAGATATTCATACAAAAATTTTCAAATGAGTCTAATAGGCATGACTCCCTATAAGTACTATAGTACAATTTTTTTTAATTTCACAGAGGGAGCATTTAAACAAATTTTTTTACCGCAAGGATCTCGTCCTTATATAATATCTACCGCAGCTTGTAGCTCGGTTTAAATATTTCATATCATATAAAAATGGGAGGATCTCGTCCTCAACTCTGAATCACAAGTATTTTGCACATTGTGCCAACTAAAATTTTCCATTTCCTTTCTTCCTTCTTTAAAATAATTTCCGTCAAATAAAATCACACATATAATGAACCCTCATACCGGTAGGGAATATAATTCACAATTAAAATTAATTATTTAGAAATTACATCAAACTCACCAAAATGATTAACAAAAGTCACTTTTGGGCTCACAACTATTTTTAGTGACCAACACATATTGATAGACATAGCTATCTCCGTATAATCTCCCAATAGAAGTATTAACATACGTAAATATTAGGATTACGAAGCTCACTCATGAGCGGAGCATATGAGGAGGACATGTCTCGATACTCATAACCGAATCAAGCTAAGGAAATTGTTCCTTTATGATAACTTGAGTTCGTACTTGTAACGACTCCATCTAGTGTAGCGACCTCAGCTATACCATAGCAAATATATCAATGGGTCGGGCCTCCACCTCTTAGGTGCCATCTACCCGCATTTCCTCCACCCCTCATTGGTAGTGTAAGTAAAGTAGTAACTGTAATAGAGTATGTGGCACGTGAGCTCTGAAGGAACAGATTTCTCCCAACTCTAGGACAATTTCTCAGGATGTTTCTAGTATCACCGTATTCATAACAACCTATCTGCAGTTCGACTGCTCATACTGAGTCTGTACCGGATAACTTAAATAGCCATTGCAGGAAATTTCATGCTATTGATACATTAAAAGATGACTGCCCCACGCGAGTGTTGTGATTAACTTAAGCACTACGAGTATACTGAATGTGTTTTCATGACCCCGCTGATACTGAAATGTAGAATTATTAAGGACGCGAGAATATCTCAAGTCTCATCATCATCTCGTTTAATTCTCAGCTCTTGATCATATACAAGTTTTGGAATACATTTCAATAACACATAAGCATCTTGGGCCAAAATTGGTATAACACATGACCCTGCAATCTGATCGTTGATAGTGGACTTCCCTCACTTGGTGCGAAATCATAAGACAAATTCCCGATGATCCACAATACTAACCTTCACCGCTCGTACGATACCAGTCATAAGACACCTCAAGCTATTTACTTGGCGATTGTCATCCTCATGACAGTTAAACTCACTTACTCCAGTGTCTTGGCTGCTAGTATGTACTCTTCGCTAATTAGAAATCCCATACGAACCATATAGTCTCTAATACCACCAACTATCTTTAGATCTACATCCACTTGTAATGATTACGTAACCAATTAAAACTTCTTAAGATTGTACTTATCAACCAGATGTCAAAATCTGATGCACTCCCATGCGCACAACTGAAAGATCTCCCTGCACTTCCATAACCTCGATTCTGAATGACACGTGGTAGCAACGGTTGAGCAAATCTGGCTCTCTTATAACCCTTTTTACGGTATCACAATCTATTGGCATATTGCGCAAATTTCATACATGAGTGGATGTAAAAGAACCTAAGATATACGCTTCAAGTTGATTAAATGTCGCACGATAAAGAATGAATGAAGTAGGAATTTTTCCTACTAGTTCTGTAGCCTCTCGAAGATAAGTACAGATGTATCCGTACCGTTCCGCAAGACTCTACTAAACTCGCTTATGACTTGTAGCACCTATGAACCTAGAGCTCTGATACCAACTTGTCACGACCCAAAAAAATCCCTCCGAATGAGTCGTGATGGCACCTGGTCTCTAAACTAGGTAAGCCTAACATTAACCGAAATAGCATTGATACTTATTAACTTCATATGAAATTTCTCTAAACAATTTACAATTCCCAAAACCGGTAGTACAAGTCATAAGCCTTTCTAAGAGTAGTTATACAAAATAATTACATCGTTGTTCCGAAAGAAAGGGGACAAATGGAAATAAGTACAATTGAAGGTGACTCTGAGGACTGCGAACGCTGTAGCAGGTTTACCTTAAGTCTCCACCGCAATGAATAGCTACTATCGATTAAATACCTGAATTTGTACAAAAAAATGTACAAAAGTGTAGTATCAGTACAACCGACCCCATGTGCTGGTAAGTGTCTAGCCTACCTAAGCGAAGTAGTGACGAGGCTAGAACCAGACACTCACATAAACCTGTGCAGTTTATAATATATATACAACAAGAAATGACAGGAAACAACATACAATATTTGGGAAGAGGAACCATGCTCTGGGGTAGCGACAAAATATAATAGCAGAAATAAAAGAGTAAAGGAATTAAGCCACTTTCAAGTTCAACTCATCTTGTTGCAGGCGTGCAACCCGATCCCATTTCATTTCATAT
>MU674168.1:0-30876 GCA_026770625.1 Nicotiana glauca | reverse complement strand
GATTTTACACTTCTGGAATTCGAATACACTAACTTCATTAAACCCTCTGACATTTTCGCTTCTGCGGTCCCGCTATCGCTTCTGCAGGACTGCTTCTGCGGATTCCTGACCGCTTCTGCGGTTTCACTTAAATTCCAATGGACCGCTTCTGCGGTCTCAACAATAACCCAGGACCGCTTCTGCGGTCGCCAACCTCTTTTGCGGAAAATAGTCCGCTTTTGCGGAAAATGCCCAGGCCTCAAAGGGCCGCTTTTGCAATCACTCAACCGCATCTGCGGGACCGCTTAAGCGGCTCTTCAACCGCAGATGCGGAAACAACAGAAACCTTAACATCTGCTGCATTTCCAAGCATCCAAACTCCCGATTCATCATCCGAAACCATCCCGAGGCCCCCGTGACCCCAACGAAAAACACCAACTCACTCCAAAACATCATACGAACTTGTTCCAATCATAAAAACACGTCCTTAAACACAAAAATCATCAAATCATGACGGATTCAAGCCTAAATTCAACTAAAACTTCCAAATCTCACATCCGATCAAAAACCCAACCAAACGACATCCGAATGACCTGAAAATTTGCAGACATATCCAAAATCGCCTAACGAAGCTACTACAACTCTCGAAATTCCATTACGACCCTCGGATCAAAATCTCACCTATCGACCGGAATTCGCCAAAATTCCAACTTCGCCAATTCAAGCCTATTTCCACACTAGACCTTCAAATTCGATTCCGATCGCTCTCCTAAGTCACAAATCATCCCCCAAAACTAAACGAACCATCGAAATTCGATTCCGAGACCTCTAACTCACAAGTCAATGTCCGGTTGACTTCTCCAAGCTATTCCTTCATTAAAGAGACTAGTCATCCCATTTCCTACCAAACTCGATCCGAATTGACTCAAATTCACCAAATACATATATTAAAACATGAACAAGCATATAATGGGAAAAATGGGGCGGTAACTCACGTGACGACGGATCGGGTCGTCACAAGTTTTGGATAAACCGGGAGCGTTTTGGCGCCTATTATGGAAGTTAGCTTTTTGCAAGAAATTTCTTGAGTTTGGCTTGGAGTGGATTTCAGCGTTATCGATGTCCTTTTGGGATTCCGAGACTGGGAGTAGCTCCGTATGGTGATTCTGGAGTTGGGAGCGCGATCGAAAGTGAATTCGGAGGTCTGTAGGTCATTTTGAAGCCATTTGGCTAAAGATATAAATTTGAAGGTTTTTGAGAAGTTTGAACGGGAGTGGAATTTTTGATATCGGGGTCGGAATCAGATTTCGAAAGTTGGAGTAGGTCCGTAATGTCAAATATAACTTGTGTGCAAAATTTGAGGTCAATCGGACGTGATTTGATATGCTTAAGCATCAAAAGTAGAAGTTGGAAAGTTCAAAGTTCATAAAGCTCGAATCGGGGTGTAATTCATGGTTTTAGCGTGGTTCGTTATGATTTAAGGCCTCACTCAAGTCCAAAATGTGTTATAGGATTGGTCGGGGTCCCGGGGACCTCGGGTGGATTCCGGGTGGTTAACGAATCGAATTTGGAGTTTGAGGAAGAGCTGGAGCTGCTGCTTCTGGTATTTCTGCTTCTGCGGATTTGGGACCGCAGAAGTGGCCCCGCAAGGGAGAAAATTTAACCGCAGAAGCGGTTGGGACCAAAATGGAGAGGACCGCAGATGCGATCGAGCAGCCGCAGAAGCGGTACCGCACCTGCGGTCGACGCATCGCAGAAGCGATAAGGGGGGGCTTGTGAAGGAGCCGCATAAGCGGAACCACTGATGCGGTATGGTTTCCACAGAAGCAAAAAGACCTGGAAGCAGAACCTTGTTTTAAATCGTGGGAATGAGTTCATTTCCCCCATTTCTTCATGGTTTGGGCGATTTTTGGGGAGCTTCAAGAGAGGATTTTGTCGTCAATGTTGAGGTAAGTTACCCCAATCACTTTTGAGTTAAATACATTGATTATATATGGATTTTTAGCATGTAAATGGGTAGAAAATTGAGGGTTAGAGGAAGACCTAGAAAATTAGTGTTCTTGGATTTTTACCATGATTTTGAGTTAAGAGAAAATTATGCATTTGAGTTCCTAAGGTCATGGGTAACTTTTATCTTCGAAAAATTATGGATTCCGGGCATGTGGTGCCCAGGGCATTTTGGTCATTTCACTAAGCGGAGTTGGGAATCAGTATAATTTGAATTGTTAACAAGTATTTGACCATGTTCTCATTAGTTTGTCATTAATTGGCTAGCTTTGGTGCATTGTGCATTGGTTCAAGCTTTCAGAAGAATGAAGAATGCCGGTTTTGAGTCTTCGGAGCGAGGTGAGTCTACTTTCTAATTTTGTGAGGGGGAATTTACCCCATAGGTGAAATAATTGATTATATTCTCCTATATGTGGGGGCTACGTACGCACGAGGTGACGAGAGTCCGTGCGTAGCTACTATTATGCTATTGTCCGGATAGTTAGGACCCATCAGCATAATATACTTGGATTAATTATGAACCCATTGATGACTTGAATTGTTTAAATCACCTTTTATTAGTAAACAAATTTAAAAAGAGATTAAACATCATTTCTTGAATTGTTAAACAGAGAATTGGCTTATTTGGATAATTAATCCTCGATAAAATTGTAATTGGCTATCTGAGCATGTATCTTACGTGTACCCGCGTCGCATGGATGATTCGGGAGCATGGTAATAAATCACATTAAATTAATAAATGGATTTCTAAAAAGACTTAAGCTTTTTTTTCTCAAAATTATTAAACAGAATTGGCCTTTCTTGGATAATTGCTCCATGTTGACTTCTTGACTGATTGTCTATCTGTGTGTGTTTATTTTGGACGGGTCGAATGCCTCGGCAGATTAATAGATGCATCTATAGGCGCGTCGTCGACCCTCGGCAAGAGCACACTTATTTCTGTTGGACCGGGCCGTCGCCTCGGTATGATTTGCGCATGCTTGTATTGCTGCCTAGACTTATTTAAGTTATTACATGCCTCACTATGGCTCGATATCAGTTTGTTAATAATGAAAAGAAATCTTGGAAATTTTCTATGAAGGAATTATGTGTTTACTTGTTTCCTCTATCTCGATTAACATCATTTCTAAAAATATAAATCCACTGTTTAATATGTATATTAAGGATAAATAACCATTGGACCATTAGAGAGTGTTAGAGTTGACCGTCTCGTCGCTACTCCTTCGGGATTAGGTGGGATACTCACTGAGTACACGTTGATTACGAACTCATACTACACTTTTGTGCATTTTTGTTGCACATGTATATACACATCTAACAGCCTGCTGAGCGTAGCAGCATGGATGACTTTGGGGACTAGGTGAGCTGCATTTTCGAGACGACCTGCAGCTAGTATAATTCCCTTCCGCATGTTTATTATTTATTCCCTGTCCACTGTATTTCGGACAGAGGTTGTATTTATTTTACTTATCAGTAGTCGCTCATGCACTTGCGACACCGGGTTTTTGGGATGGGTTTCAACGGATTTGTACTAATTGTTATTATTTAAATTTGAATCCAAGTAGTGAACTTTGATTTATGAAAATGGAAGGAAAAACCTTAGATTTTCAAAAGTATTAAAAGAGGAATTAATTGATAATTTAGTTGGTTGGCCTGATAGAGGTGTCCGACGCCACCACGACCCTTAATGGATTTTGGGTTGTGACAACATGGTATCAGAGCACTAGGTTCCTGTCGGTCTCACGAGTCATGAGAAATTCTAGTAGAGTCTCGCGGATAGGTACGGAGACGTCTTTGCTTATCCTCGAGAGGATGCAGGGCTGTTAGGAGTAATTCCCTCCTTGGTTTCCTTTTCGTGCGATTCGATTCCTTTGAGGCTTATGCCTTTGATTTCTTCCTACTCAATCTTACGCGAGCACTTATTATAAATCGAAAGTTGAAGAATTAAAATGGCACTACAAACGTGGTACGGGATGATTTTTCCCCATATAGTTTATTGGACAGTTATAGCCGTATTATTGAGGGATATTCTATTGTTTCAGCTCAGTAACAGAACTTATAAGAGCCTTGAGGCTAGGCACAGGTTGCCATAATGCTTATGAGCAATTATTACGCAGTGTTGTTGTGATGGTAGGGTGTTTGCCCACGTGTTGGGGTAGTGAATGAATTGAAGGGAGTTTTGCTCAGTGTGTAATCAAAGGGATTCAGTATTTTATTCCCGACAGGGGAAAATGCAGTCGGACTAAGAATGGTCAGGTGTGGGCTGGTGGAAGTAATGAGGCTTGGTGTTTGCAAGCGTGGTTTAGCTTTCTTTTATGAGAGGGTGTCGTGGTCCTGATTGAACATACTAAGTTGTTGTTGTATTAACCTGCTACAATGCGCCTTTACGACAGGATATTATGAAATAATATTGGAGGTACAATTGTCAGATATCGCATAATGCAGTGGTTTAAGATCAAATCAGAATTTCTAATGTTGACGGCTCGATTAAGATGACCTTTGGAAAAGGTTTAAAGTTAGTTGCAATGGTAGGTTCAAGTGCCACGAAGATAGATTTCATTTAAGGCAACAATTGAGCAGCAAAGTATGAGGAAGGACATGTGGGAAGTGCCAGGCGGTGTTCAAAATTTCTAGAAGGCCAAGTATGAGAAGTAAGGTCGAGTGACCGATTAAAGAGATGAGTTCCGCCAAAGTGGGAGAATGGCGAGGGTTGCATATGGGCTTGGTAGTAGGAAAACTACGCGCTTTAAGGAGAGTTTGGATCGAATTAGGGATTTTAAAGATTTGGTGATTGAAGCCTGCAGGTATGATGTGAAGTATGGGCTATTATGTGGCAGAAGATTGATACGGAGGAAAGGATCTGCTTGAAATGGAGAAGGGTGCAGCATAACCCTAAATTATAAGGATGTTGCCGCACATTGAATTGATGTCCGCGATGGGCGAATGGACTTGTGCAGCTGGAAGGTGAGCTCAGACTCAGGATGTGATATTGGTGTCATCGTGAATGTACCCCGAGCAGCAGCGTAGGAAGATGTCAGGAGGTGATTCCCCTAGGTGGGTTATTCCCCGTGAGCAGATTAGCGGTCACGTGGTTGGCGAAGCTTCTGCAAAGAATTATATTGGTTGTTCAACAAAGAGATCGGTCGTACGAATGTGGATGATGACTCAGAATATGAAAAATGGGGATTCATAAGGAGATTCCGAGGAATTTTAATAACTTATGGCGCAACGTTATGTCAATAAAAGATTAAGAATCCTGGTGAACTCTAGAGTTTTGTAATAATGGCTTCAAGCTAAGTGGGAGAGTCCCACCGCCTATGTTTGGGCTGTATGATTAAAACTTGTGTGATTTCTGGTTATTAGCATATTGATGGATTAATTCAGCTACGAGAAAAGGCCATAAGTAGTAAATTGAGTGGAGGAATTATTAAGGATGTGCTATGTTTAACCTTATGGGCTCATGTTCGGACTTGGAAAAAGGTTCAGGATTTATGCCTTGTATGGGTACAGGTTTCAGAAAAAGCGATTTCGTCAGGTGCTTCGCCGAGAGAGTATTCGTCTGTTATAAGATTTATGGAGTGAATTATATTCGGAACCAAGTCAGAGCGGGTGGCTCTCAGTAACGGTCCTAGTGAATTTAAAAGGTAAAGTGTGGTGCCTAATGATGTCGAGCTTGTAGGTACAGTTAAGAATCAAGCTTTGTAGCAACTTATGAGAAGGTGCCCAGGATGTTCTATTGTATTTTGACTTGGGGCGTAGCATTTGAGTGATACGGAATAGTTCGTGGGAATGGAGGTAGCCTGGCCTCATGATTCAAGGTCACTCGGGGCGAGTGTAGATGGAGTATGTTATGTGTTAAATGGAGTTAGTCTTATTTTTAAGGCAAGCAAGGAGGAATTGGAAGAAGGTAAATTGATTAGACATAGTTGAATTGGCATATTGGGGCCAGTGATCAGTTCGGCCAGCGAGATCAAGTTATGTGTATGATTTGTGGAGGTACGTATGGGGCCTGTCGGCCACGGTGATTGATGATTTATCAAGGGCATTCTTCTGTTATGGCTTGTTAGGTGGAAGCGAATTCCGGAAGGACTATAGTGGCTTGGACCACTACTTGCAGATTTGCATATTCTACAGTTATGGGAAATTACCTGTGTATTGCTCTAATTCTCCTGAAGTGAGTTAAGTGCAAGGTTCTTATATGGTGAAATGTGGAAATATTAATGATTTCAGAGTTATGATGAAAAATCTTATTCTATCGTATATTGGCACGTTGGATGCGGTGGGAGGTATGGAAATGTGAAGTGAGGATCAAGGTTGCAGTTCGGTGTTGACAATGATGTCATGGGCTCGGATGAGCAAGGAAAGGGTTGAATGATTAGAGTAAATTGGTATTGCCCTAAGCGTCACCTGAGATCGATGTGTTAGGGGAGAGGTTTTGCATCCTGGTTAAGGATTCTGGATCATTTTTCATCGTTAGTGCGTCCGATAGTATAGATGTGCGGACCCGTTATTTATTTCGGAAGATTGTGGGAGCGTGTCCCATGGGAAGATTGTATAACTGTGGCATGTAGTCACTTGATTTTTCTAAAGATTTAAACCAAGTATGAGGATTGTGGGAATATCATTAATTTGAGAATTTATGTTGGAGGGCACTTTGTATATTGGGTTATGAACTGAGGAGGTTGCTCCGGTTATGATGGTTATTCTTACGTCATGTGAGGCAAAAGGGAGTTACTACGGACCTTTGAGAGGTCATTGGCCAAGTTGGTGCAATCAGAAATCGGCTTGAGATTAATGGATTGATTTATTTGTAAACATGGCTTTATACCAGGCCAGTGGTGTTCATTTCAGCGAGCGTTTCCTATAGAAGAACCGTCAAGGTGTTATTTTGTCATCAGCTATTCCAAGTAATTATGTATTGTGCCATATAATTTGTGAGACGGATTAGTAAATTCTTGTGTGTTGAGGTTTCACGTTGAGATGATGTTATGTGAGCAGGATGGCTCTTGAGATTTAGATCTTGTATCGCACCTCAGTTGTGCTTGAGTTTGTAGCCTATAGCGCTATGTGTTTTCTCAGGGATGGTATTATGCACTTAGCGTGCTTATGATTAAAATTTGATATTTTTATTGTAACGAGCAGATTTAGCTCGAAGTGCAATCTCCTTATGTGAGATCTATGTGTGGATCCGGTGGCACGCCACCATGGGCATGTTATTTAGATCGGGTTGCACGCTGTAACAGTGTGATGTCGAGTCTGGTCCTCTATATGTTATTTTCTTTGTGTGTTTCGCTTCCTATTTTCTAAGGAAAGTCCGTAGTAGTGCGGGAGTTAGGTAATTCCTTCCAGAGTTCGATTTCCCGTTTGCGTTGTGTTCAGATTGGTGGCCTATTAGCACATTGTGGAGTCACAAGAGACTTGTAATTGCATTCACAACGGCTTATTGCCTGAGCAGTTCATACTGGGTGAGACGTGATTATGGGATTTAAGATCAGTGCAACCAGATTATATGAAGTATATTAAGGAGCAAAGGTCATTATTTGGTTCAGAATGTGGTAATGTTTCTTGTCATAAGTATACACTCAATGATTGGTTGACTCAGTAGGTGATTATGAATTTCGGCATCTCATCCGTTGTGGCGGTATTGTAATAGTTAGAGTAAGACCTATGTAGGTCATGAGGTGCAATGGGAGCATCAGATCCGTGGAATTCCTATTAATTCAAACATTAATGTTATTATGGTCCTATGAGTAAAGTGATGTAAAGTGTGAATTCAACAGAGTTATGCAGTCATGTTTGAGTACAGGGTTTAGCGATTGATACGATGATCGTATGTTGGAAATAGACCTGGCATAGAATTTCGGATGTTGGAATAGGGCTCTAAGACTTATTTTCTTGAATAAAGGGGAGTATCTTCAGAACTTATCAAGCTAATGTGCTCAACTAAGTTGTGGTAGAACGGGAAGGTGCATGAGGTGCTAAACAGTGATTTCAGACCACTCCAGTGAAGTTCTCAGTACGTTTGAGGATGAATGTATGTTTAAGTGAGAGAGAATGTAACGACCCGACCGGTCATTTTGAGCCCTAGCGCGTCGTTCAGTAGTCTAAGGCCATGAGCAGTTTCATTTTAGGTATTGTGAGATGTTCGCATGGTCGGAATTTAAATTCAGGAAGATCGGAGTTAAATTTAAATGAAAATTCTCATTTGAGAAGCCTAAAGTTAAAAGAATGAACTAGGATTGGATTTTTGAGTAAACGACCTTGGAATTGGGATCTGAAAGTTCCAGCAGGTTCATATGATGATATCAGACTTGGGCGTATGCCCGGTTCGGGTTTTGGATAACCCGGGAGCGTTTTGGCATCTATTATGAAAGTTAGCATTTTGGAAGAAATTTCTTAAGTTTGGCTTGGAGTGTATTTCAGCGTTATCGATGTCCGTTTGGGATTTCGAGACTGGGAGTAGCTCCGTATGGTGATTCTGGAATTAGGAGCGCGATCGGAAGTGAATTCGGAGGTTCGTAGGTCATTTTGAAGCCATTTGGCTAAAGATAGAAATTTGAAGGTTTTTGAGAAGTTTGACAGAGAGTGAACTTTTTGCTATCGGAGTCGAAATCCGATTCCGTAAGTTGGAGTAGGTCCGCAATGTCAAATATGACTTGTGTGCAAAATTTGAGGTCAATCGGACGTGATTTGATAGTCTTAAGCATCGAAAGTAGAAGTTGGAAAGTTCAAATTTAATAAAGCTCGAATCGGGGTGTAATTCATGGTTTTAGCGTTGTTCGTTATGATTTAAGGCCTCGATCAAGTCTGTAATGTGTTATGGGATTGGTTGGTATGATTGGTTGGGGTGCCGGGGGCCTTGGGTGGATTCCGGGTGGTTAACAGATCGAATTTGGAGTTTGAGGAAGAGCTGGAGCTGCTGCTTCTGGTATTTCCGCTTCTGCAGATTTGGGACCGCAGAAGCGGCCCCGCAAAGGCAAAAATTTAACCACAGAAGAGGTTAGGACCAAAATGGAGAGGACCGCAGATGTGGTCGAGCATCCGCAGAAGCAGTACCGCACCTACGGTCGACGCATCGCAGAAGCGATAAGGGGGGAGGGGGCTTGTGAAGGAGCCGCAGAAGCGGCCTTTAGACCGCATAAGCGGAACAACTGATGCGGTATGGTTTCCGCAGAAGCGAAAAGACCTGGAAGCAGAACCTTGTTTTAAATCATGGGATTGAGTTCATTTCCCCCATTTCTTCATGGTTTGGGCGATTTTTCTGGAGCTTCAAGAGAGGATTTTGTCGTTAATTTTGAGGTAAGTTACCCCTATCATTTTTGAGTTATATACATTGATTATGTATGGATTTTTAGCATGTAAATGGGTAGAAAATTGAGGGTTAGAGGAAGACCTAGAAAATTTGTATTCTTAGATTTTGTCCATGGTTTTGAGTATGGAATTAAGAGAAAATTATGCATTTGAGTTCCTAAGGTCATGGGTAACCTTTATCTTCGAAAAATTATGCATTTGGGGCATGTGGGCCCCAGGGTATTTTGGTCATTTCACTAAGCGGAGTTGGGAATCAGTATAATTCGAATTGTTAACAAGTATTTGATCATGTTCTCATTAGTTTGTCGTTAATTGGCTAGTTTTGGTGCATTGTGCATTGGTTCAAGCCTTCGGAAGAATGAAGAATGCCGGTTTTGAGTCTTCGGAGCGAGGTGAGTCTCCTTTCTAATCTTGTGAGGGGGAATTTACCCTATAGGTAAAATAATTAATTATATTCTCCTATATGTGGGGGGATACGTACGCACGAGGTGACGAGAGTCCGTGCATAGCTACTATTATGCTATTGTCCGGGTAGTTAGGACCCATCAACATGTTATACTTGGATAAATTATGAACCCATTAATGACTTGAATTGTTTAAATCACCTTTGGTTAGTAAATGAATTTAAAAAGAGATGAAACATCATTTCCTGAATTGTTAAACAGAGAATTGGCTTATTTGGATAATTATTCCGCGATAAAATTCTAATTGGCTATCTGAGGATGTATCTTACGTGTACCCGCGTCGCATGGATGATTCGCGAGCGGGGTAATAAATCACATTAATTTAATAAATGGATTTCTAAAAAGACTTAAGCTTTGTTTTCTCAAAATTATTAAAGAGAATTGGCCTTTCTTGGATAATTGCTCCATGTTGACTTCTTGACTGATTGTCTGTCTGTGTGTGTTTATTTTAGAACTGGCCGAACCCCTCAGCGGATTAATAGATGCATCTACAGGCGCGCTGTCGACCCTCCGCAAGTGCACACTTATTTTTGTTTGATCGGGTCGTCGCCTCGGTATGATTTGCGCATGCTTGTATTGCTTCCTGGACTTATTTAAGTTGTTACATGCCTCACTATGGCTCGAGATCAGTTTGTTAATAATGAAAAGAAATCTTGGAAATTTTCTATGAAGGAATTATGTGTTTACTTGTTTCCTCTATCTCGATTAACATCATGTCTAAAAATATAAGTCCACTGTTTAATATGTATATTAAGGATAAATAACCATTGGACCATTAGAGAGTGTCAGAGTTGACCGTCTCATCTCTACGCCTTCGGGATTAGGCGGAATACTCACTGAGTACACGTTGATTACGTACTCATACTATACTTCTGTGAATTTTTGTTGCACAGGTATATACACCTCTAGGAGCCTGCTGAGCGTAGCAGCATGGATGACTTTGGGGACTAGGTGAGCTGCATTGTTCGAGACGACCCGCAGCTAGTATAGTTCCCTGTAGCATGACTTTGGGGACTATGGATATTTATTTTACTTATCAATAGTTGTTCATGCACTTGTGACACCGGGTTTCTGGGATGGGTTTCAACGGATTTGTACTAATTGTTATTATTTAAATTTGAATCCAAGTAGTGAACTTTGATTTATGAAAATGGAAGGAAAAACCTTAGATTTTCAAAAGTATTAAAAGAGGAATTAATTAATAATTTAGTTGGCTGGCCTGACAGAGGTGTCCGGCGCCATCACGACCCTTAGTGAATTTTTGATCGTGACAACTATTTGACTATAAAATGCATGTCTTTGTATTTTTGAGTTCTATGGATATCTAAATTGCACTCTCTAAATCTCTTCCCATTTTATAATGGTTTTTTAAGGATGCTTTCAATGTATGTTGGTTGTGCTGTGTGTTTAGCAAGGGTAGATTAAATGTGCTTTGTACTGACAACTATCGTAATTGGAAAATGTTACTTATGTTATTTTGGCATTCCTCAACACATTATAGGAATTTATTTTGGTGGATACCAAAAGGAATGTGAAGAGTTCTCAAGCTTGCAAGATAAATCGTCGAATAAGTTTTTAGGCTTGTATGATAAAATTTCCTTTTGCTTCTTCTTTTTTCCCTTTTATATCTACTCATTATATTTGAAATTTGTTCTCTTTTATTCACTTTTTTTTCTTCTCTCTTAGGTAACAAAACTACATTCTCTTGATAATTTTTGGCTCTTTGAAGAAATTATGAAAAAAACGAATGAGCCAATCACAAAATAACATATAATGTATCTAGAGTAGAGCTTTACATAAGTCCGACATGAACATTTGATATACTCCCTATTTACGTGTTTAATTTAATTTTCTTCTAAAATATTTTATAATATGTTTACACGAAAAGTATTTTCTCTCATACATGTTATTTATGTATAACTGAGAATATATTAAGATGTATAGAGTTCTTTTTAATATTATTAATGTACTTTGAAGTTTCGTATACAAAATGTAGTATTAAATATTTATATGTTACTTTTAGATAAAATTTACTCACATTAAGTTATGTTCTATGAATTATGAAATGAGTTTCGAAGAACGTATAGTGACAATCTACTGAAAATTGTTTCAAGTCATAACGTCTTTGCTAAATCGCTTGAGTACTCATTTAGTTATTAATTTGTCACGATCCCAATTTCGGTCGTGATGGCGCCCAACACAATTGCTAGGCAAGCCCGACCAATTAACACTCACAACCCAATCTATATCCCNAAGAACAATCCATCATGCTATATAGTACAGTACAACATTTTGAACAAAATAGTAAAACCGTAAAAATCCTTTAGAAACATCTAGCTCAGTTTAAAAATCTCTTTTGAAAATATTATTTTTCCAACAGCAAGCATATGAATGCGAGATCAGGTAGTGCAAGTCCGCGCACAAGTCAGTCCCTCGGACACAGCACTCTATTTACAAATAACACCAGGGTATCTGGTACGCAGTGCAAGGAATAGCATGGATGCCAATGATATGAGAGTGTTAAATGTCATGCCACGTAGTATAGACAGGAATCAATGCGTGAATGCACATGAACGCTGCGGCGTACAGCCCGATCCATTTAGGTACCCGCGCTCACTGTGGGGTTCAGACTCCGGAGGGGCTCCTACAGCCCAAGCGCAATATCAACGATATTAATGTCACACCGCTACGGCGCGCAGCCTGATCCATGCAAAGTCCAGAAATGCACATAAGCCCCTTGGGCACTAGTAACATAGCAGTTCTTAGCTCGAAACGTCAGTAAAATATCATTTAAGTTTTCAAATCTTAGAAAGATAGCTGAGTTTGCAAAATAGTATTTAGAACCTTGGACTGAGATCAAATAATATGCAACGTAATGCAAAAACAGTGATATCAATCCCTGAAGGATTCAAATAATCGGCACGAAGCCCAAAACATGGCAATCAACCCAAATCATGATAGCATCAAGTAGTTTTCAGTCAATCACGCAATAAAATCAACAACTGGGATAGACCAAGTCACAATCCCAAATGGTGCTCTACCCCACGCTCATACCTGGCGTGCAAGTCACCACAATACAGCACTATGATGTGCAAATCCGGGGTTTCAAACTCTCAGGATATCATTTAGAAGTATTACTCACCTCGAACCGGTAAAATTCCTCACTCGCGATGCCTTTGCCCCTCAAATTGACCTCCACGCGCATCGAATCTAACCAAAAATAGAGCGAATACATCACAATATACCAATGGGACAACACCCAATCGAAAACAATTGAAATTTAGCAAAAATCTCGAAACTAGCAAAACCCGAGCCCCGGGCCCGCTTCTCAAAAAATTACAAAACTCATATCACCAGAATTCTTGTCTCGCCACGAGTCCGTACATATAAAATACACAAGAATCGCAATCCATTTGACCCCTCAAATCATCAATTCAAACCTTCTTAGGTTTCAAGCCCTAACCTCTATTTTTACCCTTTAATTCCTTGAAATTGAGTGATTAATTCATGTTTTTACACCATAATAACAAAATCTGAGTCAAAATATTCATACCTGACGAAATCCCTTCGAATCCTCTTCAAAATCGCCCAAAAACCCGCTTTGCTCGAAGTCCAAAATGTTTTTTTTCTTTTCCAAGTTCGTGAACACTGTTCACTATAACACAGGTCCATTTTCCGCTTCTGCGATCCCCTGACCGTACCTGCGGTCCCGCTTATGTGGCTAATTGACTGCTTATGTGGTCTGACTTAAAACCATCTGGACCGTTTATGCGATTCCAAGCACCGCTTATGCGGTTTCCCCTCGACTGCTTCTGCGGTCTACAATCCGCTTACGCGGCCCCGCAAAGGCGCTTACCAGTCTGCTTATGCGGAAAATCCTTGAGCCACTCCTGATCGTTTCTGCGATCTTCCCCACCACATCTGCGGAACCGCTTCAGCGGCTCCTTTTCCGCAGATGCGGAAATACCAAAAGGCACAAAAATCTGACTGCAACAAATGCTTCCAACTTCTGATTTATCATCCGAAATTACCCCGAGGCCATCGGGACCTCAACCAAAAACACCAACACATCCAACAACCTTATTCAAACTTGTTTCAATACTCGAAACACGTCAAACAATGCCTAAACCATTAAAACACATCGGATTCAAGCCTAGTTTTCATCAAAACTTCCGAAATGCGCATTCAATCAAAAACCCGACCAAACAACGTCCGAATGACCTGAAAATTTGCAGACATATCCAAAATCACCTAACAAAGCTACTGCAACTCTCGGAATTCCATTCCGATCCTCAAATCAAAATCTCATCTATCCATCGGAATTCGCCAAAATTCAAACTTCGCCAATTCAAGCCTAAATCTACACTGAGCCTCCAAATTCAATTCCGATCGCACTCCTGAGTCACAAATCATTCCCCAAAGCTAACCAAATCATCGGAATTCACATCCGAGCCTTCTAACTGTATAGTCAACTTCCGGTTGACTTTTCCAAAACAAGCTTCCTTCTAAGAGGCTAAGTGCCTCATTTCCAACTAAAACCAATTCAATTCTATCCGATCCATTCAAATACTGATATTGAAGCATAGAACAACATAATATGGGGGAAACGGGGCGGTAACTCACGTGAAAACGGGCCGGATCGTCACATAATTACTACTGCAATATATTAATATTAATTAAACAGAATATAACTGCAGGAAAAAAAGGGCCAACAAAGGTTGGTGTGATCAAGATAGTATAAGTTGGTATTTGTTTATGTGATAGTGAATGCTCATCAATTTCCTTTTTTGGTCAATGTTGAGTTCTCGAGAAGGTATGTTAACGAAAAATAATGAGTTTTAAATAACTTTTTATAATCCAAGAGTATTATGAAATTATTACTTCATAGATTTAATGAGGTCTTTTATGAGCGTGTGAAATACGGGCAAATTAACTAGTTGCAAAATAACTGATGTCTACTTTCCATCAAATTTTTTGTCAAACTCTTTAGGTTTTCCATATTTGTAATGATCCGACCGGTCGTTTTTCCTTCTAGAATCTCGTTCCCCTAAATAAGACTTTTTGTACGTAGTTTTACTGTTTTATGACTTAGAAGGTTAGGGATTTAGAAGGGTTCGGGTTGAAGTCGGAACACGTGGTTCCTTAAGGTTGGCTAAAAAGTCTAAGTTTGACTTCGGTCAACGTTTTGAGCAGACGAACTCGGAATCAGGACTTGATAGTTCCAATAGGTTCGTATGATGATTTCAGACTTGGGCATATGTTCGGATTAGGTTTTTGATTATCCGAGAGCATTTTGGCGCCTAATAGTGAAAGTTGGTTCTTTGAAGATTTTTGAAGTTCTTTAATTTGGTGTGGAGTAGGTTTTGGTGATATCGAGATCAAAATAGAATTTTGAGACTGGGAATAGTTCCGTAGTGTCATTTAATACTTGCACGCAAAATTTAGTGTCATTCCGAGTAGTTTAAGTACGTTTTGACGCATTGGGAGTCAATTGGAGAACTTGAAGTTCATATTTTTTGCTCAGTTGGTTTAGGGTGTGATTGTTGGTTTTGATATTATTTTGTGCATTTCGAGAGTTTGAGTGATTCCGTTTTACAATTCCAAACCTCTTGGTATGCTTAGGCGGGGCCTCGGGAGCCCAAGTTATTAATCGAATGAGGCTCGGACCAAGTTGTAACTTGGGAGCAACAGCTGAAGCTCTCAGCCGCTGGTGTAATCGCGCATGTGCTTGGCCACCTGCATGTGCGAGCTCGTAGAAGTGGCCCATCGTGGGCTGCCCAATTACCGTAGAAGCATGGCATGTGCCACACCTGCGGATCCGTAGGTGGTAAGAAGGCCATCGCAGAAGCGGGCTGAGATCGCAGGTGTGACGCACGCACCGCAGAAGCGGTCTCGCAAAAGCGAGCCACTAGTCATAGAAGCGAGGGAGCCGACTTAGAGGAACAACCGCATCTGCGAGGCCTTTTCGCAGATGCGGCTATTGAGCTGCAGAAGCAAAAAATGCTGGGGCGGAATGGTTCATTTAATATGGGACTTAAGCCATTTCTAACTCATTTCTCTTACTTCTTGGGCGATTTTGGAGCTTCCTGAGAGGGGTTTTCTCCTAGCACTTTGAGGTATGTAACTTCTACACAATATTAGTTTAAAAGATAGATTATGGGTAGATTTTAACATGCAAATTTATGGAATTTATGGGTTAGATGAAAAATCTAGGATTTTGATAAAAATAAGATTTAACAATGAAATTTAGTGAAAATCATTTATTTGAGTTCGTGAGGTTATGGGTAACAACTTTCTTCGTAAATTTCCAAAAAAATGCAGTAGTTGATGATATGATTATAGTCATATCTAGAAAGAAAAAGCAAAGACTTTAAAAGAATTTAACTTGGGTGGCATTCGTCCTTGGAGAACTTCGTTTCTACACTACTTTGTTTCCTATTTCATACAAAGAATGATTTGTTAGTTTTCAAAGTGTTGGTCGGTTTGTGGCCTTGATGCCCTGAGTGTTGACACTCAATTTTTTCCTATGGCATATACATGCATATGTGAGCATATTCAAGTGTTTTATTATTTTTTCATAATTTGTAAAGGTTTTTAAATTAATTTATTTCCATTTTTTATCGATAAAAACCCAATAATTATTTCCAAAATTATTATTTTTGGTAATTCACCTATTGGCTTTTCATCTTTATGCAAAGATATAGCTAAGGTAATTTTTACAATTTTGTTTAGTATTTTTAAAAGATAATTGCACATAATTGCAATACTAGCCTTTTTAAGATTTAATTGTATTTTATATTTATAAAATTAAGTCATGTATTTTTAAATTATTAATTATATATTATAAATTATTTTAGTACTTTCAATTTATTTACGGAAGTTACTTTCCTATTTTTAATAATTTTAAAAGGAGAAAATTGGCTATTTAAATAATAGCCCAATTATATTTCAATTTTAGCCTAAATTTGATCCCAAATTAAGCCCAGTTTCCTCGGTCAAATTCCCATTCAAACCCGACTCCTAACCCAATTAAACGACCCAACCCGGATTCCCCACCTACCCTCTTTAATCCGGACCGTTGATCATTCAGATTAATGGTCAATATTCACCCTTACCATTTTTAACCTGAAAGACCCCTAAACCTACCTCATTCTTCACCAAACGCCGCCCTTGAACCCCTTTCCCTCTCATTCTCTCTGAAATCCCTTATGAACCCTACCCGCCGCCATCTAACTTCCCCTTAATCAGCCTTAACCCCTGCCTAATCCATGGCCTCTCATGGCCATTGGAGACGTGTATTAGCCTCATATGGCTCCTGGGTGTTTGTTTCTATGGTTTCATGGCCAGACCTCGAAGGGATCTGGTCCAGTCCTTGCTCGACTATTGTTCATGGTCTTTCTCCGGCTATTCATAGCCTTTTAAGGCTGATCCTTGACTAATTCTGGTTAGATCATTCACTTTCAAAGTCTTTCTCACTACTTCTGGGTTTTCTGAAACCCTAGCTCTATGACCTTTCAATTTTCTTTCAGATCTCTCTTAGATATGTACTTACTATGAATTTCTTATGTGTTTTCTCGAAGGTTCTTCAACTTTTCTTTCAAATCGACTCTTCATTTTTTCGACGATTAGGGTTTTCCTTTAAGATTTTTCAAAAGATCTCTTCTCTGATCTTAATGTTGTTTGTGATTTTGCTATGTTTCAAACGATTTAGTCATGTTGTTCTTCTATCTATTTCAGCATGTTAAAAACCCTAGTTCCTTTTAGTCTTATCTGAGTTCTTAAACTGTTTGTTTAAATGTGTACTTGTTCTTTGTTTCTGAATCTCTTTTACTTGTTTGACTTGTTTGATTTTGAGTTCTTACCATCTCTTAAACTCAACTACTGTTGAAGCCCTAAATTTCTTAGAAGTTTTTCTCACTTATTACTAGTATGAGACATTTACTTGTTTCTGATTTCTCTTACTTGATACTATGTTCTTCTTCAGTGTTGATTCTATGTAACTACTTGACCTACTTGACTACTATCCCTCGAATATTTTCCTTACTACTGATTCCTAGCTTATTTCTGCCACTATTGTATGTTTGTGTTATCTTTTTTGCTAATGTGTTTGGCCTCACATGTCTGATGCTTATGTTCACTCTATTTATATACTAATGTTTCTTCCTGGATTGATCTTGATCTGGTGACTGATTGCAAAAACTTTTTCTTTTTGAACCCAAATTTCACTCGCCTGTATAAAATTAATTGATTCCTTTCCCTTCACTGTGATGTTTTACCTTGCCAAATCCTTTCCCAAAATAAGCCTATTTTGTACTTAGACTTGATTGTTTACCTCATGCTTTTACTTCCCCTTATATGGCAATAATGAATCTGTCCCTAAACTGATTTCTTTCCTTAATTAAACCTGCTACTACCCGTTAAGCAGTGATTCCTTAGTTAAAGGGAATAATTTGTGTTAATTGATTCTGACTTGTGATTGTTTCCACGTTTGTGTTAAGAATTTACTTATTATCTTACTTTTCACTCATTTTCAAAACTATAAATACCATACCCTCTTTTCTTTTAAGGGTACAAACAACTTGAGTTCAGAACACACTTACACGTAAAACTCTCACTTTCTATACAGCTACTTGTGCTATTGCTTTTTCTAGCCGGCTGAAAGTCAAGGCTAGACTGTGGACTCTTGTTTTCTCTACCTTTCTGCACTTTTCTCCTCTACTAGTATGTCCTAATTTTTCTTTTAAGTCTCCACAACAATGTGTTTCTTTAAGTTGCTTCAGTTTCTCATTCATGTTCACTTTTGCTCATGTTTCTGTAGTCTATTTATGTAAATAGCATGTTGAAATATGTTCCCTTCCCTTTTTAATGTAACGACCCGCTTGGTCATTTTGCCTTATGAAACCCCTTTCCCTTAAATAAAACTCCCCGTATTTGCTTTAGCTAATTTTCGACTTGCGGGGACGGCTGGTTCGGGATTTGGAAGAGTTTTGGGTGAAACATGCCCATTTGATTTCAAAGGATTTTCTAAAAAGGCTAAGTTTTACTTTGGTCAAAATTTTAAGCAAATGGACCTGGATTCATGATTTGACGATCCTAAAGGGTCCGTAGAAAAATATGGGACCTGGGCGTGTGCCCGGAATCGAATTCCGAGGTTCCTAGCCCGAGTTATGAATTTTTATTAGAAGTTGTTAATCTAAAGTTTTAAGGATTTAAAAAAACTAATTAATGATTTACTTCCTAGGTATCGGGCTCGTATTTTGGTACCGAATCCCCGGTACAAGTCCGAAATATCATTTAAGACTTGCCTGTAAATTTTGGTGTCAATCCGAGTAGTTTTAGGGCGTTTTGGCCCACTGGAAGAAAATTAAGAACTTGCAGTTCATAAATTTGATTCATTTGGTTTTAGGGGGTGAATTCTAGATTTAACGTTGTTTTGGGTGTTCCGAAGGTTCGAGTAGGTCCGTGTCGTGATTTTAGACTTGTCGGTAAGTTCGAGCGGGGCCCGGGAGCCCCAAGCGTCAATCAGACGAGGCTCGAGTGAAGTGGAAATTTTGAGAAAGGCTAAAGAATTGGTGCTTCTGTCATAACCGCATCTGCGGTTCTTGGACCCCAGATGCGGGACCGCAGATGCAGCTCTCCCATCGCAAAGGCAGGCCAAGCCGGCCCAGGCCATTTTCGCAGATGCGGCTCCCAAGCCGCAGATGCGGCCTTAGCCTTCCCTCCCCTTTTCGCAGATGTGGTCGCATTCTGGCAGATGCGGTCCCCTGACCGTAGATGCGGAAATCACTGAACCAGTGAGGTTCATTAAAGACGGGTTTCAAACCCATTTTTGACACTTTTCACTCCTCCTTTGGGCTATTTAGGAGCTTTTGAGAGAAGGTTTTCACAAAGCATTGTGAGTTAAGTTTATTCCACCCATCCTTTGTTTAATACTTGTATTTTAGGTAGACTAAACACTAGAACTTAGGAAAAATTAGAGGGTTAAAGTTAAACCCAGGGTTTTAGTAAAACTTGGATTTAACCACGAGATTTGTTATGGAATTAATTAGAAATCATATATTAGTGATCCTTTGGTTGTAGAGAACAACTTCCTACGAAATTTTTTAGAATTCGGACATGTGGGCCCGAGGTCGGATTTTAGGAAACTTGTGTTAATGGCTGGAAAATTTCTTAAATAGCTAGAATTCGATCTTATGAGCCTATATTAACTAGTTCTTACTTTGTTTAACTATTTTGGGATCGTTCGGCTCCGAATTGAGGGCTTGGACTTGTTCTTGGCATTTAGAGTATACTTTGGAGCGAGGAGAGTCTCCTTTCTAACATTGTAAGAGGGAATTGTCCCCATAGGTAAAATAATTTAATTAAATGATAATATTTATGGGTGCTAAGTACGCACTAGGTGACGAGAGTCTGTGCGTAACGACTATTATGTTAAGTTCGGGTAGTCTAGGACCCATAAGCATGCTCTACGTTATATTCTTTTATCTCGATGATAACTTTGGATTCGTATAAGCTACTTTGATTAAGGTAAATGTGAATAGTGAAGGAACCTTATCCTGTTTTGTATTTTAAAAGAGAATATTAGGTATTCCTGTGAATAAATACTCCTCAAATATATATTATTGTTGGCTTGTTGATGAGTTTATTTATATTTGACCTCATCGCATGGGTGATTCGCGAGCGGGGTAATAGATGCATCTATAGTTCGAGTCGTTCGACCCTCAGCAGTGCACACTTTATTTTTATGTTGGATCGGGCCGTACGTCCCACGGTGTGACTTGTATATGTTTTCCTTAGCGTTTCTCTGAGGACTGAATCTCATACCTGCTTGAAATATAGGTGACTATCCATGAAAATACTTGGGGAAGAACTGTTATGCCATGATCTTTTTAAATGCTATTTACTTGTGCTATCTATGCTATTTATGAATCCTTCTCACATTATTTGACCCTAGTGAGTATCAACTCGACCTCTCGTCTCTGCTTCTTCGATATTAGACTGGATACTTACTGGATAAATATTATTTCTGTACTCATACTACACTTCTGTACTTAATTATACAAGGTCTGAGGCAAGTATATCTGGCTATCAGTCGGGTGTGCATCTATGAGCAGATTTCGAAACTTCTATAGTGAGTTGCTTCTCCTCCATGTCGTTCAGCAGCTTGAAGAAGTCTTCCTTTTGTATTTTTGCTATCTATTCCATTTCGGACAGTAGGATAGTGTGTTCTTTTGTATATTCTAGTAGTTGCACATACTTGTGACACCAGGTCTTGGGACACTCACATTAGTAGACTGTATTATTTTGGGGTTGTATGATTTTCATGATTTCTATTCATCGTTTCTAAATGTTGTCCAATTTAAAGAATTATTTTCATCTACTTTGGGGTAAAGGTGACCGAAGGTTTAACTAGTATTTTCCTGCGTTGGATTTCCCAACAGCAGCGTTGGGCCATCACGACGTGCTATGAAATTGGGTCGTGACAATATGGTATCAGAGCACTAGGTTCATGTAGGTCTCACAAGTCATGGGCAAACCTAATAGAGTCTTATGGATCAGTATAGAGACGTTGTCACACCTCCTTTTTACGCTTACTACACCCCGTGAAGGGTATAACAAAAGGAGTTTTTCCAATTAAAGGACAATCGAAACGGGATTTGTTTATTAAAAATAAGAGTCGCCACTTGGGAGATTAACGGTGTCCCAAGTCACCGGTTGAATCCGAATCGAGGAAAATATGACTCTGTTTAACAGTCCGCGAACCAGAAATCCGAGTAAGGAATTCTGTTAACCCGGGAGAAGGTGTTAGGCATTCCCGAGTTCCGTGGTTCTAGCACGGTCGCTCAACTGTTGCATTTTATTTTATCTAATTTTAAAACATGTTCTAACCTATGTGCCTTTCATTAATAATCCACTTTTATTATATGTTTATTTTAATAAGAATTGCAACATCGTGAAAATATATCTCGAACCACGCCGTACCAGTACGCCCGTGGCTTTTGACACATTTCGACTTCGTTGAAACTTAGATTTGGGTCACATAAATGTGCACCCATACTTAGGAAGGTAATATTATTATCATACGCGCCTAAAGCAACTACGCGTTTATTATCTTTGGGGAAGACCGTAAAATTTGCTAAACGGTCCTCCCAAATTCTAAGTATTTTATATAGTAATTATTGAGGGCCCCGCCTTTTACATTTTTATTTGGACGAAGCTCATCTCATTTATTTTAAAAAGGCAATCCTAAAAGCAAGCCATATTTTCTATTTTTTCTAATTAATTAACATTGTCAAATCTCTGCTAACAGTATCCCCATATTAAATCCAAACAGAATTTTAATGGGTAATGCATCATTCACACGGATTGGGATCCACCAATGGTCTAAAAGAAGGAAAAATGTGTAACTTCACAAAAAAAAAAGGCCTGTTCAGGTTTAGACGCGGACCGTCTATTAATATGTTAAGGCCCAATTTGGCCTAAATAATGACTATCAATCAACTAAGCCGCAAATCCAGTTTAATCAAACTACTCAAATTACTCTAATGTATTCAGATTCAACAAGAGTGATCTAAGTTATCAACTAGTTTAAAATTATGAATATAAACTGATCATAACTACATCATTAAACCTATTGATTCTAGACAAAAATGTAAGTTGCATTTGCTAATTATGATATCTACTTTTATCAACGTTGATTAAGGGAATGTAATTGAAGCAGCCAAATTATCTTAGGTAAAACTCTTAAGCTGAGAGCCAACAACATCAGGATGACTATTCATACGCATTAAATCCTAGATTGCAGCTTTACACATAGCAACAAATGACTGTGAACAAACTGAAACTATTTCTGCAATTGTTATTAGTACAACTGCACTAATAGAAAATCTATGAAATTGTTTAGATATAGAATTAGACTAAACTAGAGAGATAACTACTAAAGGAATTATAAAGTCCAGTTATACAATCTCATGAAAAACAAAACTTTAAACAATTTCAAACAATCTAACTTTAACTGTAAACTAAAATCTTAAAACAATCGCAATTACTTAAACAAAAAAAATGATAAGTTTTATAGAATGCTTGGGCTGCACATCATTCTCATTTTTATGAATGCAAAGGTTACATGATTTGTACCTGAGAAGGAAGACAGATGAAGGAAAAATGGAGTCAGCAATCAGGAACAAATAGCAGTATCACAGCAACAGCAAAGAGTCAACAACACCAAAATTGAATCAACACAGCACAGAAATGGATCCAAACCAGTAGCAGTCCAGAAATTAAACAGAAAACAAGGACTTCCCACCAAACTAACTTGATTAACCCCAAATCTACTGCTGGAACTAACAGATGACCAAATAGCCTCAAACAACCTCAATTAAACCCAAATTCACTTGAATTACCCTTAGGAATATCCAGAAAAACTTCAGCACCCAAAAAACTATCCAAAATCAGTTAAACACACTCAAAACTCCTCAAAAATTAGACTAATGATCTCTGAAATCTCAGGAACACTAGACGAAAGGGAATTAATCAATAGAAATCAAAATTAACATGAATTATCTAATGGAATAGTAATTTTTTTTTTATTTTTATTGATTTCTATTTTTTTGGATTTTGAACGTTTGAATTTCAAATTGGAAATCTGAAAATGAAAGAAAGGTATTTGGGGGGATTTTTTGAGGCTCAAACTTGTTCTCTAAGGCATTGGGGTGCCTTTTTATAGGCACAAATTGGGGCAAAATATTCTATAAGTTCCTCACACTTTTTCTCTTTTCTAATTTTCAGATTTCCCTTATTTATCCCTTTGCACTTCAAATGCAGAAACTTACACTAAGACCCTAATTGGAATGTTCTAGAAGGTTTTACCTTCATCTACCCTATTCCCATGTCATTGTGAATGTCTATTGTACTCTCATTTGTATCTTATAATTACCAATTTGGCAAAATCTACCATTTTCAGTCCCTAAATTACCCTTATCTTCTTCCTGAAATTACTACTCATCCCAAAGCCCTTCAGCTATAACAAAATCAGTCTTACCATTCTCATAATACCCCCTATCTAATATTAAACTAGACTGATACGCTTATTACACTAATCAAACTAACAATTAACTAATTAACTATTACTAATTAACACAAATAACAGCTAATAAACCACTAAGTATTAAAACTTAAAGGAACTAAATGAATCTGAAATAATTTTCAAGTAAAAATAATGAGAATTCAATTTATCTACCTAAGTCAATAGAACAATTATTAAAATCTAAATCAAACTAATACTTAGACTCATAATAGAACACATAGTAAAGATCCAGAAATCAAAATACTGAAACGAACATATTTAACAAACAAACAAAATGAAATTAAACTAAAACAAGTATTTGAACAGAATTAAAATTAAATCGCATAAAATAATTATCGACTAGAGTATGAATTAACTAACTCATAAAAAAAATGAAAGATAAAAGAAAAAATCGAAGAAGGGACTTACTGACAAATTTGGAATCGCTATTAGACTGTCATCGGTGGGATTCGAGGGCTACCAACATTGAATTCATTCTATGGGAAGCACAGAGACTCGGGTATATTAATTTGAAGCCGATTGGACGATTTAGGGTTTTTGACTGATTTTTAGATTTGAGATTCGAAGGGCTCGATCATGATTTGAGGATAGTTATTTGCGAATTAGTGATGAGGAGACGGAGGAGGTTTGGTGGGGTAAATTTGGAGGTGTTTGGACGCTGGCGCCGCCGTGGGCGGCGGAGATGGTGATGACAAAATTCAATATTTGAGCGGACAGGGTATGATTCGAAGGAAGCTGATAAGAGATTTGTGACGAGGGCTTTAAGGCGATCTAGGGGTGTGATTTTGGGAGCCACCGGAGATGGGGGCGATTTCTCCGGCGGTGGTGGTGGCAGCGTTACATGCGAGGGGGAGGGGTACGATGAGGATGAAGATGGTCTCTAGGGTTATGATATTTTCGGACATTAATATTAAAAACTAACTTTGATCCACAGCCGTTGGATTAACTAAAATGAAGGGCTGAGATCTGATGACATTGATACGACGTAGTTTTAATTATGAGGTCACTAGACCGGGTTAGAATTGTTTGGGCCTGGGTTAGTTCAAGACTGATTGGGCTCCAATCCAAGTATAACAGCCCAATTCTTTGTTTTCAATTCCTTCTGTTTATTTATCTTTGTTTTCATTCGATTTTTTTTACTTTTATACTTTTCTAATTTTATTAAAATGCTAAGATAAGGACTTAATTCAAAATTAAACTATTTTATATTCTAAAATTATTTTAAAGAAATACTACTTAAAGATAAATGCAACAACAAAGTGCCAAATAATTATTTTTTGTGATTTTCTTTTAAATTTGTTCTAAGATAAATTGATATCTAATTACTACTAAAATGAAATGACATTAAAGTGCATGTTTTTGTATTTCCATATGAATAAAAATGCAATCAATTATCACGAAATTCAACAAAATTCACAATGAAATTGTGAAATCGTTTCATTTGAAACTTTCGGAATAAATTACTTAGGGCAAAAATCACGTGCTCACAGCTGCCCCTCTTTGCCCGGAAACACGAAGAGTTTTCGTGCAAAGATAAGTGAGAAATGAGCAATTTTTGCCCGTTCGCATATTCCATGTGAAGCATTTTTTTTTGAAAAAGCTTGACCGTACCCTGTTTCAGAGGTTGCCTATATATCCTGGGCTAAACAGAAATCAGGTCAGTGTAGTTCGGGAAGGTCTGGTAGCTGGGACTACCAAGGGATGTGATCTCACTGCTGTTGCTGCTGTTACTGCTTGCTAACTTTCTTATTACACCGTATCAAAATAAAAATAAGCTAGCCTAAGCTATGCTCTATGAGTTACAAGAAACCCTATCTATGCCTTCAAACTTGCTCTTGTGTTGCCTTGAACTTGTATCTTGTGTTCTTCTTATAGAATTCCGGCTATTGCCTTGGCGATGTTTTGCCATTTCTCTTATTGATGCTCGACTACTACAATTGAAATATGCGTCCATTCTTCAGGTGGACTCCTACTTGCGATTGCTTGAAAAGGTATTCCCTTGTTCTCCAGGCGGCTCCTGCTTGCGATGCTTGAAAATGTATTCCCTTGTTCTCCAGGTGGGCTCCTGCTTGAAAATGTATTCCCTTGTTCTCCAGGTGGGCTCCTGCTTGCGATGCTTGAAAATGTATTCCCTTGTTCTCCAGGTGGGCTCCTGCTTGCGATGCTTGAAAATGTATTCCCTTGTTCTCCAGGTGGGCTCCTGCTTGCGACAAAATAGACAAATAAAGAAAATGTTCTGCCCCAGTATGGTGACTGGACATATCGTGTTATCAGATATTAAAAATTAAAATCTAAAATTTGGATTGTTCTTCCCTTGTTTTCCAGGTGGGTGCATGTTTGCTGCAGTTGAAGAGATATTCCCTTTGTTCTTTAGGTGGGCTCCTGCTTGCTAAATTTGAAAAGATATTCCCTTGTTTTCCAGGTGGGCTCCTGCTTGCTGATTTTGAAAAAGATATTCCCTTATTCTTCAGGTGGGCTCCTTCTTCTTCAGGTGGGCTCCTGCTTGATGATTTTGAAAAAGATATTCCCTTGTTCTTCAGGTGGGCTCCTGCTTGAAACAACCATACAAAACGAGGAAAATTTTCTGCCCCAGTTTGATAACTGGGCACGTTGTGTTACTGAATGTTAACTTGAAAGATAAGACTTGCATTATACTTCCCTTGTTATTCAGGTGGTTGCCTGACTGCTTAACTTTGAAATGTATTCCCTTGTTCTCCAGGTGGGCGCCTGATTGCTAACTTTTGAAAGTATTCCCTTGTTTGCAACAACCATACAAAACGAGGAAAATTTTCTGCCCCTGTTTTAATCAAAGAAAGATTTGTTAATATAAAATGTTAGTTAGCTGCTGGCATTCTTCTTGGCCATGCTCCCACTTCCGACATAGCTGCTGGCATTCTTCTTGGCCATGCTCCTGCTTCCGACATTGCTTCGACTTGCTTTTTGGACTTGCTTTGACTTGCCATGACTTCCCGGCTAACTTTCATCTCTCTGATCTTGATGAACCAAATGTTTTACCTTGTATTTTGGTGTTTCCGTTTCCTTCTTGTGAAACTTTGCTTCTCCTTCCAACTATCTGATTACCCTACTGATGGGATTTGCATTGGTCCTTCATGTTTTACTTTCTTTTGACATGTACCGATCTCGTTGTGCCATACAACTGGGAAGCTGGTAGTTAGTCTTGACTGAAACGTCTTATAGACAGACTTCAAGAAAAATGAAATGCAATGACCTCGAAGATTTTGAGGATAGAAAGACTTTGAAAATGAATGAATTGTAGTAAAAAGAAAGAGGATAGGACTTATCTAAGTGGAAAGGCTGATTCCATTGATCGTGCCATGCATTTTGGATTAACCAGCCTAGTCTGTCCAAACAATCAACTGTCAATTACCACATTTGCTGTACTTTCACAATCTGATTTTCATCAAAACCCAAACCTTGCTTGTTTTACCATGTTTCAAACAACTCTCAACCACATACTTTCTTCATTTGCCCAATCTAAAAAACTCGTTTTCGCCTTACGGTGCCCGTGAGGGTTTTCACCAATAACACTCTCATTTTTAAATATCTCTCACCTCACATCGCCTTACGGTGCCTGTGAGGGTTTTCACCAATAAGACTCTCTCATTTTTAAATATCTCTCACCTCACATCGCCTTACGGTGCCTGTGGGGGTTTTCACCAATAAGACTCTCTCATTTTCAAAATTTCTTTTCTTCTGGTACCAGAGTGTTGTCCACAACATGAATCACCTTACCTCCTTATATTGACATTTCTTAAAATTGATTAGAATGACTTTTTTTGGATCGTAATGTGGCTTTTGGATGGGTTCAGAAAGAAGGGTATAAAGGCTCAAAATAATTCAAATGTGGGTTCAAAATTACGACTTTCGGAATAATATTTTTCGCAACAACCATAACTTCTGCCCCAGTTTCATTCTTGGGGATTCTTGGACTTTTCCTTTTGTTGTGACTGAACCTCAGTGAGGCTGCCTACGTACCCTTTCAGGATTAAATCAAACGTAGTTCAGGTCATAGAAACTACGTTGTTGTGATTTTCTTTCTCTTCTTTTCTTTCTGTTTTTCTTGCTTTTTCCTTTCTTTTCTTCATTTTTTCCTTTCTTTCTTTTCTTTCTTCTCTTTCTTTCTTTTCTTTTCTTTTCTCTTCTTTTCTTTTTCTTTTCTTTTTCCTTTCTTTTTCCTTTCCCCTTTTTTTTCTTCCTCTTTTTTTCCTTTTCTCTTATTCTTTTTCTTCTTCTTTTCCTTTCTTTGCTTTTCTTTTTCCTTCTTTTTCCATTTGCTTATTTCCGGCATTTGCGTTTCTTTTATTGTGCCGTTGTTTCCGAAAGAGGGGTATGAAAGAAAATATAATAAGGCTCAAAAGGCTAACAAAGTATAAAGTGTTTGGATAGAAAAACAAAATGCCTTCATCATTTCAATCTCAAAACATGTCAAATACAATCAGATACATAAAGATAAAGAAATCATACATAATATCTCTTGGCTGCATCAGAGTTGATAGCCATTTCTACAAATTTCCCTTCCACATTTGTTAGATACAATGCACCATAGGACAACACTCGTGTTACAACAAACGGCCCCTGCCAATTAGGAGCGAACTTTCCTTTTGCTTCAGCCCAGTGGGGTAAGATGCGCCTCAATACCAATTGTCTGACTTCAAATTTCCATGGACGCACTTTCTTGTTATAAGCTCTTGCCATTCTCTGTTGGTATAACTGTGCATGACATACCGCTGCCAATCTCTTTTCATTAATCAAGTTCAATTGTTCCAGATGGGTTTGACCCACTCAATATTGTCAATTTCTGCCTCCGCAATAATACGAAGGGAGGGTATTTCAACTTCTGCAGGTATCACTGCCTCCGTGCCATATACCAATGAATAAGGAGTTGCCCCTACCGAAGTGCGAACAGTAGTGCGATATCCTAGTAAAGCAAAGGGTAGTTTCTCATGCCACTGCCTGGACCCTTCCACCATTTTCCGAAATATTTTCTTGATGTTCTTATTAGCTTCCTCAACTGCTCCATTCGCCTTAGGACGATATGGTGTGGAATTGCGGTATGTGATTTTAAACTTCTGACATGTCTCTGCCATCAAATGACTGTTGAGATTGGCACCATTATCTGTGATAATCACCTTCGGAATTCCGAACCGGCAAATAATATTTGTATGCACAAAATCAACCACTGCCTTTTTGGTCACCGATTTAAAAGTTTTCGCCTCAACACACTTAGTAAAATAATCAATGGCTACCAGAATAAACCTGTGCCCATTAGATGCTGCTGGCTCGATCTGCCCAATGACGTCCATTCCCCAAGCAACGAAGGGCCATGGTGCCGACATTGCGTGTAACTCAGATGGAGGAGAATGAATCAAATCTCCATGTACTTGACACTGATGACATTTGCGTACGAAACTGATACAGTCTCGTTCCATAGTGAGCCAATAATATCCTGCTCGAAGAATCTTTTTGGCCAGTACATACCCACTCATATGAGGTCCACAAACTCCTGCATGTACCTCGGTCATGATAGTTGTAGCCTGTTTCGCATCCACATACCTCAATAACCCAAGATCTGGAGTTCTTTTGTACAACACTCCTCCGCTAAAGAAAAATCTAGTTGCCAAGCGTCTAATGGCTCTCTTTTGGTCTCCTGTGGCCTGTACCGGATATACTCCCATTCTGAGGTATTCTTTGATATCATGAAACCATGGCTCTCCATCAAGCTCTTCCTCCACTATGTTACAATAGGCATGCTGATCTCGGACCTGGATCTGCAATGGGTACACATAAGCCCTATCTGGATAATGCAACATCGACGCCAAAGTGGCCAAAGCGTCAGTAACTTCATTATGAATCCTTGGGATGTGCTTAAATTCTATTGGCTGAAACCGCTGAAACAGTTCATGCAAACATTGCCGGTACGGTATGAGCTTTAGATCTCGTGTCTCCCATTCTCCCTGAATTTGTTGCACCAAAAGATCTGAGTCACCCATGACCAAGATCTCTTGTACACCCATGTCTATAGCCATCCCCAAATCCAAGATACATGCCTCGTATTCAGCCATATTATTGGTGCAGAAAAAGCGAAGCTGAGCTGTAACAGGGTAATGTTGCCCTATATCTGAAATAAGTACCGCTCCTATCCCAAAGCCTTTATTATTGATAGCCCCATCAAAGAAAAACTTCCACCCAGGTTTTTCATGTTGCTCTGATTCCTCAATATGCATTGCCTCCTCATCGGGAAAATATGTTTTCAATGGTTCATATTCATCGTCAACTGGATTCTCCGCTAGATGATCAGCCACTGCTTGTGCTTTCATCGCAGTACGGGTGACGTATATAATATCAAATTCAGTGAGCAAGATTTGCCACTTAGCAAGCCTCCCTGTGGGCATGGGCTTCTGAAAAATGTACTTCAACGGATCCAACCATGAAATGAGATAAGTGGTATATGCTGACAAATAATGTTTCAACTTCTGTGCTACCCAGGTCAAAGCACAACATGTCCTTTCCAGTTGAGTGTATTTTACCTCATAAGATGTGAACTTTTTGCTGAGGTAGTAAATTGCCTGCTCTTTTTTTCCCGTAACATCATGCTGCCCTAGTACACAGCCAAAAGAATTATCCAATACTGTTTGATAAAGGATCAAGGTTCTTCCCGGCTCGGGTGGAACCAACACCGGTGGACTAGCCAAATATTTCTTAATTTTGTCAAATGCTGCCTGTCACTCATTTGTCCATTTGACTGCAGCATCTTTCTTCAGCAGCTTAAAGATAGGCTCGCAAGTCGCTGTTAGTTGAGCAATGAACCTGCTAATATAATTCAACCTGCCGAGCAAACTCATCACTTCTTTCTTTCTCTTTGGCGGCGACAACTCCTGGATGGCTTTGATTTTGGACGGGTCTAACTCAATACCACGTCGGCTTACCACAAAACCCAACAACTTCCCTGATGGGACTCCAAAAGCACACTTTGCCGGATTGAGTTTGAGATTGTACCTGCGAAGCCTC
>MDKF010938947.1:0-11501 GCA_026770625.1 Nicotiana glauca | reverse complement strand
CTTTCTTGACTTGGAAACCAAATAATACTTGAATTATGAAAGTAATAATGAACAAGAACACTTTTTTTTGGGGGGCTGAATTTCGTTTTTTTTTTTTTTTAATATTTATCAAGAACCTCCCAAGATTATCAAGATTGAAATCTTGATTAGCCTATGCAACACGATAGGGGATTCAAGAATTACTAAAGGAAAACAAGAAAAATCAAGAAACGTGCGGAAGCTAAAAGAAAATAAAAAAACGAAAAAAGGCGGAAATTAAAGATAGATTGAATTCAAGAAAGAGTTTTTTTGAATTTAAGAAGTCTATTCTTGAAGTTGAATCCTAACAACAACAATTAGCTAACGAAGAACTAATCGCATTTGGTAGAGACTTAAAAACAAATATAGATTAAGAAACCCGACCCTTTAGAATAACAAGAATTATAAGCCTAAACTTATCACCTTTCTTGAATACCTAAAAGTGATCTAAGATTTTGAAAAATAGTTTAATCTTACCACCTTAAGTTGAATCTTGAAGGTTTGAAGAATAAATCCAAGAGTAGCCACACACAAGAGTGCAAGAAAAATCTCACAATTTTTATTGATAATAATCTACCTAAAAACAAAGAAGATACCCCTTTATATATAGAGGGGGTCACGAAATTGTACCTAAAAAATAAGCAAATAAAGTCCTAAACTACTTTGGACAACAAGTCCAACTACCTTAGGAAAAGGAAAATACTAGGAATCAAGAACCAAGTCATTGTTGGAAAGTAATTCCAATAATCTTAGGAAAAGGAAAATGTAACCTTAACTAACTAGGAAAGCAATAAAATAGTCCCATAATATATGGTAATGAGTCCCAAACCAATCTTGGATAGAATCTTGAAAATCTTGGAAATCTTGAAGGAAATTTGCAAGCAACTTGGTACCAACTTGCACTCAATATGTAGCACGACTATTGTACCATTCTTGGACATAAAGTAAGTCTTTTTATGCAATAGAAACGTGGCTTGGTATAGGACTTAATGGGTACAAGTTTGGACACATTTTAGGTGCTAAATTGGTCCAATCAGGGCCTGATTTGGACCTTCTTCAGAGGACGTTCTTGGGATCTAATACACCTCTTATTGGACATGGATTTGGGCCATAAAATAATTATAACACCTAGATAAATGATATCCTTTATAGGAGTTGAAAGATAAATCTCAAAGCACAAGCAAGCAACAAAGGTTCAAAAGAACTCTCAAAGTATGATATACTTAATTAATAATGTTGTGTATTATGAATGAGAAGAACCCCTTATTTATAGGAGTAAAAAAACCTGAAAATAATGTAGGGGGTTGCTATAAAGTCATCTAAATTAGGTAGGGGGCATTTAGGGGTCACAATTGCCATCAATATTAAATGGAGGGGTGGCCAAGACCTTTTGGGGCAGATTTGGGCCTTAAAACAACTAATTTGGAACATTGGTTTGTTGGACCCCAATTGGGCTCCTTTTGTAACACCTACATTTGGTCCTCTTATAAGCTCATTTTTAGCCCATTTGGTGTACTTCAAGGGCTGATTTGGGTGACCCAATCTTCCTCCTCTATGTGTTCAATTTGAGCTACCAAATAATTGTAAAACTTAGACAATTCTTCTCCTTTGGGCATGAGCACTTCCTCCATAGTTAGAAGCTTCTTTATTTTGAAGTCCAGCAACCTTAGTCTGCAATTCCTTAGCTTGAGATCTTGTAAATGGCCTTCTTGGAGCTTCCAAAACTCTATCCATATCAGTGATGCTATCATTCCCCTCTTCTTGAAAATAATTCGTCCCCGAATTCGATCCTATGTCAAACAAAGACAAGTCAGCAACATTGAATGTAGCACTTACTTGAAACTCACTAGGAAGGTCCAGCTTGTAAGCATTGTCTCCAATCCTTTCAAAGACTTGAAAGGGCCATCTCCTCTAGGATGCAACTTTGACTTTCTTTTGGAAGGAAATCTGTCCTTTCTAAAGTGAACCCAAACTAAATCTCCAGGTTTAAAAATAACTTGTTTTCGACCCTTATTCTTTCTCATGAGTTTTTTTCATCTTCTCAGCCTTTGTCCTACCATCAAGATTAGCAATATCATTAGTAAGTAATGGTAATAAATCAAGTGGAGTAAAGGGATTAAAGCCATAAACAACTTCAAAAGGAGACATACCTGTAGAAGAATGGATTTTTCTATTGTAAGCAAATTCAATCATAGGTAAGAGATCTTCCCATGAAGTTAACTTACCTTTCAAAACAGCCCTCAACATGTTTCATCTATTAACTATTTCAGTTTGTCCATCAGTTTGTGGGTGACAAGAAGTGGAAAACAACAATTTAGTACCTAACTTCCCCCCAAAATATACGCCAGAAGTGACTCAAAAACTTAGCATCCATCAGTTCTAGGTATACCATGCAATTTGACAACCTCTTTTACAAAAAAGATTAGCAATATGTGAGGCATCATTAGTCTTTAAACAAGGAATAAAACGAGCCATTTTGGAGACAACAAATATACTATCCTTACCATACCTTGTTCTAGGCAAACCTAATACAAAATACATAGAAATATCAATCCAAGGTGAAGTAGGAACAGGTAGTGGCGTGTAAAGACCATGTGGTAACACTTTAGATTTAGCTTGTTTACATTCCAAACACTGTGTGCACATTCTTGCAACATCTTTTCTCATTCCAGGCCAAAAGAAATTTTCAGCAAGTATGTCTTATGTCTTTGGGACCCCAAAGTGTCCCATAAGCCCTCCACAATGTGCTTCCTTCACAAATACTTCACGTAAAGAGCAATTAGGGATACACAACTTATTTTCCTTAAAGAAAAACCCATTTTGTAGGTTAAACCTATCAAAAGCACCCAACTTACAATCTGCAAAAGTTTTGCCAAAATCAACATCATTAGCATAAAGTTCCTTGATTTGATCAAAACCCATCAATTTAGAAGTGAGGGTAGAAACTAAGACATACCTTCTTGAAAGTGCATCAGCAACAACATTCTCTTTCCCTTGTTTGTAAGAAATTACATAAGGAAAAGTTTCAATGAATTCAACCCACTTAGCATGCCTTCTACTAAGCTTACCTTGACTCTTCAAGTATTTTAAGGATTCATGGTCAGTTTTAATGACAAACTCTCTTGGCCACAAGTAATGTTGCCATGTGGCTAAAGCCCTTACCAAAGCATAGAGCTCTTTGTCATAAGTGGAATAATTCAATGTGGCTCCACTCAACTTCTCACTAAAGTAGGCAATAGGTTTAGAATCTTGCATCAAAACAGCACCTATTCCTTTGCCAGAAGCATCACATTCAATTTCAAAAGATTTAGAAAAATCAGGCAATTGTAACAACGGAGCAGAACATAACTTTTCTTTCAACAAGTTAAAAGCATCATCTTGTTCTTTTCCCCATTTAAAAATCTTATCCTTTTTAATAACTTCAGTTAAAGGAGAAGCAATGGTGCTAAAGTCTCTCACAAACCTCCTATAAAAACTAGCAAGTCCATGAAAACTCCTAACTTCAGTTACACTCTTAGGTTTAGGCCATTCTTTAATTGCTTTGATTTTCTCTTCATCAACCTCAACTCCTTTAGAACTAACTACAAAACCCAAGAAAATCACACGATCCACATAAAAAGTACACTTTTTAAGATTAGCAAATAAAAATTGCTTTCTAAGAACTTCAAAAACTTGTTTTAGGTGTTCTACATGCTCTTCTAAAGTATTAGAAAAGACCAAGATATCATCGAAGTACACCACAACAAATTTTCCATGAAAATCCTTAAAAACATGATTCATTAATCTCATGAAAGTGCTAGGTGCATTAGTCAAGCCGAAAGGCATAACTAACCACTCATAAAGCCCATATTTGGTCTTAAAAGCAGTTTTCCATTCATCTCCAGGATTCATTCGAATCTGATGGTAACCACTTTTTAGATCAATTTTAGAAAAGATTTTGGATCCATGTAATTGATCCAACATGTCATCAAGACGAGGAATAGGGTGGCGATACTTTACCGTAATCTTGTTGATTGCTCTACAATCCATGCACATCCTCCAAGTTCCATCCTTTTTGGGTACCAATAGGACGGGAACAGAGCAAGGGCTCATGCTCTCTCTCACAAAGTCTTTCTCAAGCAACTCCTCAACTTGCCTTTGAAGTTCTTTTGTCTCTTCTGGATTACTCCTATAGGCTGGCCTATTTGGGATTTGTGATCCAGGCACAAAATCAATTTGATGCTCAATGCCACGTAAAGGTGGCAATCCATTAGGAATATCTTCTGGAAAGACATCTTCAAAATCCTGCAAAAGAGAAGAAATACTACTTGGCAAAGAAGAAGTTAGCAACTCAGAATTAATCAATGCCTCTTTGTAAGTGAGTAGTATTATGGGCAGCCCCTCTTTTCTTGCATTTAAACACTCTTTGGCTTTTATATAGAAACTCTCTTTTTTTCTTTCCTTAGCCTCTTTCCTCTCACCAAGACTGTCTATTTTTTCATTCGAACCCTTTTTTATCTCTTCTCTCAAATTGCTGCCCTCTCTCTCTTTCTCTCGGCCATCTCTCTTTTTTTCTAATTCTTGGCCTCCTTTCTTTTCTTTTTCCTCAAGCTCACTTTTTATCCCTCCCCTTGGTTTTCCCATTGTTTCCTTTAATCTCTTTTGATCTTCGAACACTTGAGAAGGAGATAAAGGTGCAAGAGTAAATTTCCTGCCATTTAGTTCAAGAGAATATCTATTCTTTCTCCCATCATGAAAAACATTCCTGTCATACTGCCAAGGACGACCCAGTAATATATGACAAGCTTGCATAGGTACTATGTCACAAAGAATATCATCCTCATATCTACCAACGTTAAATGAAATCATACACTGTTTATTTACCTTTAGTTCACCACTATCATTTAACCATTGGAGTCTATAGGGAGTAGGGTGTTTCATGCATGCAAGTCCCAGTTTTTCCACAAAGTATGAACTAACCACATTAGCACAACTACCACTATCAATGATCATAGAGCAAGTTTTTCCCTTTATCCCACACCTAGTATGGAATATATTCTCTCTTTGTGCTTCACTATTGCTTCCTAAATTGATAGTCATAATCCTCCTAACTACCCCAACCATTCCATCATTAGGTAGTTCTAAATCATCTTCATCACTCACATCTCCCTCTTCTTCTCCCTCACTTTTTTCACTCTCATATCCTCCATCTTCTTTTAGAATGATGTTTCTTCTACTTGGACATTCATGCATCATATGTCCCCTTCCTTTACATTTATGACATTGAATAGAACTAGAAGGTGTAAAAGGTTTAGGGTTAAAGGTTTTACCTCCCTCTTTGTTCTCCAATTTACCTTTTCCCTTGTCTTCTTGAGGTCTAGAAGAACTCTTCATCTCATGATTTGGCCATGGCTTCTTAGGCATGGTGCTTGTCCGACCTCTCCATGAGCTAGTTTGCTTTCTTTTATTTTGATTTTCTACCTTTATACACAAATCAACTAACTCATCTATTGTTACATATTGTTGTAATTCTACTACATCAGCTATTTCCTTATTTAAACCATTTAAAAACCTAGCCATTGTAGCCTCTTCTTCCTCCATACAATTAGCTTGGATCATAGCTATATCCATAGCCTTAAAGTACTCATCTACTGACATGGACCCTTGCTTCAATGTTTGAAGACGTTGTTGTAGCTCTCTTTGAAAGTGTGATGGTACGAATCTCTTCCTCATCACCCTTTTCGTCTCAGCCCAAGTAGCAATTGGTGCTTGTCCTTCTTGCAATCTATCCCTAGTAAGCTTTTTCCACCAAATAGAAGCATAGTCAGAAAACTCAACAACAACAAGTTTAACCTTCTTTCCTTCAGAGTAGTTGTGACAGTCAAAGATGGCTTCAACCTTTCTCTCCCAATCAAGATACAAGTCTGGATCACTTGTTCCTTTAAAAGATGGCATTTCATCTTTATACTACTTATATTATCATCTTCTACTCTACCTCTTTGACCCCTCCTATCTCTTCCCACTCTATCAAAATCGATATAATTAAAATCATCTATAAGGTTTTCTTGATAAAATAGGAGCATGGGGTACATTTCTTCTAGCTGGTGGCCTAACATTATTTTCCCTCCTAAGTTCAGCTATTGTATCATTTTGATCAGCAATGGTATCCCTCATTTCTTGGAGTTGCAGATTCAACCTTTCAAATTGTTGATGCATGGCTTGCAAGGTAAAATCATTTCTTGCTTTGATTTCAGCTTCATGGAGAACCCTTCGTTCATCATCACTAACTGTATGTGACATTTTTAAAAATAAATTATCACACAAATTAGCTTTTTTTTTTCCTCTCTCGGTACCTTTGAACAAAAATACTTTATAGATTTATAGTTAAACCCAACTTGTATGAAGTTCTCAGTAGTAAAACTCTGATTTTTTTTTTTTGGGAACAAATAAAAAGAAGAAAGAACCAAATCCTAGAACTTTTAGGCTCGGTTGAAACAACTTAGTGATAGCATCCTAGGAAGTTCAAATCTATTCAAGGGAAAGTATGAAGCTTTGGAATCTCAAAGAGAGCCTTTAACAAGATCTCAAGTTAAAAAGTTGCAAAACAAGGTCATTGGACTTGGACTTCAGGAACGATCAAAGAAGTTATTAGTTGGGAGGAAGAGCTTAAGGATAAAGGATATGATTTACCTAGGTGTTATAATTATTTTATGGCCCAAATTCATGTCCAATAAGAGGTGTATTAGATCCCAAGAACGTCCTCTGAAGAAGGTCCAAATCAGGCCCTGATTGGACCAATTTAGCACCTAAAATGTGTCCAAACTTGCAGCCCATGAAGTCCTATACAAAGCCACGTTTCTATTGCATAAAAAGGACTTACTTGATGTTCAAGAAAGGTACAATATTCGTGCTATATGTTGAGTGCAAGTTGGTGCCGAGTTGCTTGCAAATTTCCTTCAAGATTTCCAAGATTTTCAAGATTCTATCCAAGATTGGTTTGGGACTTATTTCCATATATTAAGGGACTATTTTATTGCTTTCCTAGTTAGTTAAGGTTACATTTTCCTTTTCCTAAGATTATTGGAATTACTTTCCAAGATTGACTTGGTTTTTGTTTCCTAGTATTTTCTTTCTCCTAAGGTAGTTGGAATTGTTGTCCAAAGTAGTTTAGGACATTATTTACTTGTTTTTATGGTATAATTTCGTGACCCCTATCTATATAAAGGGGTGCATTCTTTGTTTTTAGACTTAGATCATTCAGATTATTATCAATAAAAATTGTGAGATTTTCTTGCACTCTTGTGTATGGCTACTCTTGGATTTATTCTTCAACCTTCAAGACTCAACTTAAGGTGGTAAGATTAAACCCTTTTCGAAATCTTAGATCACTTCTAGGTATTCAAGAAAGGTGATAAGTTTAGGCTTATTGTTGTTCTTGTTATTCTAAAGTCGGTCGGGTTTCACAATCTATCTCTTGTTTTTAAGTCTTTACCAAAGGCGATTAATTCTTCGTTAGCTAATTGTTGTTGTTAGGATTAACTTCAAGAATAGACTTCTTGAATTCAAGAAACTCTTTCTTGAATTCAATCTATCTTTAATTTCCGCCTTTTTCATTTCTTTATTTTCTTTTAGCTTCCGCACGTTTCTTGATTTTTCTTTAGTAATTCTTGAATCCCCTATCGTGTTGTTATATCACTTAGATACAAAAGAAATATCCTGGAGAGCAAGCAATTCTATTTTTTTTTTGTTTTAAACTGATTTTCGTTATTTATTTTTATTTCTGGTTTCTTTGTTTTTTTTTTTTGCTCTTAGTATTCAAGATATCCCAAGAATTATCAAGAACGAAATCTTGATAGAACCGCTCTGATACCACTTGATAACAACTACGTCGGGAATCCAAACTAGAGTAAGAATTTGAGAAGTAAATGCGAAAGCAATAACAACAAGGAATTGAACAACTAGAATTAAAGAGATGAAAATAAAGGATATGGGAAAGATTCAAGGAAATAATTCCAAGAAGTTCCAAGAACGCAAGTTCTATAGTCTTGACAAGATCAAAGTAACAACGTCTTGATTTATGGAACAAATCAAACGCCTTTACTTAAAAAGCAAACCAAAACAATAGTTTCGAATCTTGACCGCTTTACGAGCAACTTGAGACAACAATTAACAACTAGTATTAATTGCCTTCTAAGAATACCACAAAAAAATCAAAGATTGAAAAAGAGAAGTAATCTTACTACCTTGAACCACTAGTAAAGGTTGAAAGATATCAAAGCACGAGTAACAAAGGTTCAAAAGAACTCTCAAAGTATGATATACTTAATTAATAATGTTGTGTCTTATGAATGAGAAGAACCCCTTATTTATAGGAGTAAAAAAACCTTAAAATAATGTTGGGGGTTGCTATAAAGTCATCTAAATTAGGTAGAGGGCATTTAGGGGTTACAATAGCCATCAATCTTAAATGGAGGGGCGGCCTAGACCCTTTGGGGCGGATTTGGGCCTTAAAACAACTAGTTTGGGCCATTGGTTTGGAACCCAATTGGGCTCCTTTTGTAACACCTACATTTGATCCTCTTTTAAGCTCATTTTGAGCCCATTTGGTGTACTTCAAGGGCTAATTTGGGTGACCCAATCTTCCTCCTCTTTGACTTCAATTTTAGCTACCAAATAATTATAAAACTTAGACAATTCTTCTCCTTTGGGCATGAGCACTTCCTCCAAAGTTAGAAGCTTCTTTATTTGCCATTAAAGTCCAGCAACCTTAGTCTGCAATTCCTTAGCTTGAGATCTTGTAAATGGCCTTCTTGGAGCTTCCAAAACTCTATCCATATCAGTGATGCTATCACAGTTTCTTCAAAATTTACAGTTTGTAATCAAGCACAAAGCTGGAAACCTCAATCAACTGGTTAATGCTCTTAGTAGAATCCTGTGCTTTCTTTCTATGATACAAACTAATGCATTTGGATTCGACATGTGTGGAAGAGATGCTTAGGGAGTCCACAAAGAATTTGTGTAATTCGAGTTGGGTTTCTTTACTTTGGGCATACCACAAAGCTCTTTAATCTCCATTGTAAGGGCACATGAGGGTCGATTAGCTGGTCATTTTGGCCATTCAAAATTATTGAAGATAATCAAAAAAAACTTCTATTGGAATAAATTTAACAAAGATCAGGCTGATTGAGCGTTGTGAAAGATGTAGCGAAAATGCATGGGAGCAATTAGGGATTATTCGCCTTTGCCAATTTCTACAACAGGGCATTCCAAGAAGCATTGTTTTTGATTGCGACACTAAGTTTCTCAGTCATTTTTGGCGTACTTCGTGTGCAAACGAAGAAGATGATTCCAATCATGAAGAAATCCAGCCAATTGAGGAAGTTCATGTGGAAGATGAGGATGCCTATGTAGAACACGATGAAGGTGATATGCTTGTTATTGAGAGGATCTTACATTCTGAACACGAAGATGAAGAATCATCGCAACGAAAGACCCTTTTCCAGGTGTATTTGGCAAGGTATGTTCGGTGATTATCGATGGTGAAAGTTGCACTAATGTTGTTTCGGAAGAGATGCTAACTAAATTGGGTTTGGAGACAGAGGTACACCCCAAACCTTACAAACTCGGTATGACAGTGTTTGGTCTGTTTTTCTATTGGTACTATAAAGACCAAATTTGGTGTGATGTGGTAAAGATGGATGCTTGCCATTTACTACTTGGAAGACCTATTTAGCGTGCTTTTCATGATAGATACCGTAACACCTATTCATTCATAATTGATGGATGTAAGATTGTATTGTCGCCATTGCACCATAAAGAACTTTCAAAGAAGGCAATGACCGTGTCTAATACGCTAATGACCAGATCACAAATTATTGGGCACATCAATAAAGGAGAGCCATTGTACATAGCAGTAGCCATGGAAGACTCACAAGATAAAAAGCAACGAGCCAAGAAGACCTATTTAGTGTGCTTATAGGAGAGGGGTTTAATAAGGGAGAGCCTTAGTCCCTATGCCATACCTGCTTTGCTTGTTCCTAAGAAAAATGGCACTTGGCGGATATGTGTTGACAGTCGAGCAATCAACAATACCACTATCAAATATCGCTTCCCAATCGCAGGGTCAGATGATCTAGTTGACCAATTACATGGTTCTAAGGTATTGATTTGAAGAATTGGTAACACCAGATTCGTATGAAAGAAGGTGATACACTGCCTTCAAGACTAGCCAAGGCTTGTATGAATGAATGGTAATGCATTTTGGTATGTCAAAATGCTCCGAGCATACTCATGAGACTTATGACCATTCATTGGGAAGTTTGTTGTTATCTTCTTTGACAATCTATGCAAAATGCAATTGGAGAAGGTTTTACCTTAATGAGAGAGATGCACAATTCAAGAAGAGCATCTTTTATACTAAAACTGTTTGCTTTCTAGGTTGCATAGTAACTAGTGCTAGTATTTAAGCTGACCCAAGCAAGATCGAGGTAAGCATAAGTTGGCCAATTCCTAGGTCGATTTCGTATATCCTTCTATCATTTATCAAAGATTTCAGCACATTGGTTTGCCCTACGATTGAGTGTTTGAAAGGAGGTATGTTCAAGTGGAATGAAGAAGTTCAAAAGGGTTTTGAATTGTTGAAAAAAAAATGACACAAGCTCCTATCCTTGAGTTAGCTAACTTTGATGTTTTATCTGAAGTAGAATGTGATGCGTCAAGTGTTGGCGTTAGAGGAGTTCTTAGCCACGAAGGTGTCCGTGTCTTATTTTAGCGAGAAACTAAGTGGACCTGTATTGAAGTACACCACTTATGAAACTTGTATATGCAACTTGGAGTCATTATTTATTACCAAGAGAGTTCGTCCTATAATCTGATCATGAGTGACTAAAGTATCTTAGTCACCAACAAATACTCAAAATGGCTACAGTTTCTTCAAAATTTATAGTTGATGCTCTTAGTAAAAGCCCGTGCTTTCTTTCTATGATACAAATTAATGCATTTTGATTCGACATGTTTGGAAGAGATGCTTAGGGAGTCCACAAAGAATTTGGGAAATTCGAGATGTGTTTCTTTTCTTTGGATTCCACAAAGCTCTTTAATCTCCATTGTGAGGGAGGCACATGAGGATTGTTTAGCTGGTCATTTTGGCCATTCAAAATTATTGAAGATGATTAAAAAAAATCTTCTGCTGGCCTAAATTTAACAAAGATCAGGCTGATTAAGCATTGTGAAAGATGTAGAAAAGAGAAAATGCAAGCAATAAGGGATTATATGAGCCTTGATAGCAACACGATAGGGGATTCAAGAATTACTGGAAAACAAGAAAAATCAAGAAACGTGCGGAAGCTAAAAGAAAATAAAGAAACGAAAAAGGCGGAAATTAAAGATAGATTGAATTCAAGAAAGAGTTTCTTGAATTCATGAAGTCTATTCTTGAAGTTGAATCCTAACAACAACAATTAGCGCCTTTGGTAGAGACTATAGATTGAGAAACCCGACCCTTT
>MU674167.1:42183-65061 GCA_026770625.1 Nicotiana glauca | reverse complement strand
TTATATTCTTTTAGCCTGTGTTGCCCGTGAGTTTCCGGGTCTTGGAGGTTGTTATAGTATTTGAGTTGAAGTGTATGTGCCAGGCGGCACTCTATACATTTTCCTACGTTATTCGGTATTTTTTTATTGCTTTCGTAAAAGTTGTTAAATTTCCGCAATGTGTTTGGCTTACCTAGTCGCGAATACTGGGTGCCGTCATGATAGGTTCACGATTGATGAACTAGGGTCGTGACAAGAACGATCATGGCGAAACGATGAATATTGATCATTAGATTGTTTCTGATCGACCCACAAAAATATTGGTGATTTGGAGCCCGTCGCCTAATTCATAAAGATGGCATGGGTTTTATCACATAAAAATTGAAATCGTCCTAAATTCCTATTTTATAGCTCTAAAAAGCTAAAAAAAAATGAGGAACAACCACGGTGAAGAAATGACTATTGTTCATTTGATCATTTTTTATGGACCCACAAAATTTTAGGTTATTCGGAACCTGTCGCCTTAATTTATGAAGATGGCATGGACATTAGCACACGAAAAACTAGAAACTATCTTGATTTCCTATTTTATGGCCCTAAAATGTCAAAAAAGAACAATCATGGCAAAGCGATGACTATTGTTTGTTAGGTCATTTTTTATGCGCTCAAAAAATTTTAAGCTATTCAGAGCTCATCATTCAAATTCATGAAGATGTAGTAAATATTAGCACACAAAAAAATAAAAATCAACGTGAATTCCTATTTTATGATCCTAAAAAAAAATGAAAAACGTTCACGGCGAAACGATGATTGTTGTTCATTAGGTCATTTCTGATAGGCCCACAAAATTTTAGTTTATTTAAGATCCATTGCCCAAATTCATGAAGATGACGTGGATATTAGCACACGAAAAAATTGAAATCATTCTGAATTCCTGTTTTATGGAAAATGCAAAAAGCGAGGAATGGTCATGGCAAAGCGATAACTATTGTTCATTAGGTTATTTCTTATAGGCCCACAAAAATTTAGAATTCGAAGCTCGTCACTCAATTCATGAAGAACATGGATATTAGCACACAAAATTAAAAATTGTCCTGAATTCCTGTTTAATGGCCCTAAAATATTAAAAAAAATTAGGGGCAGTCATGGCGAATCAATAACTATTGTTCATTCAATCGTTTCGGATGGTCTCACAAAACTTTAGGCTATTCATAGCCCGTCAATCTAACGCATGAAGATTAAGCGGACATTAGCACACGAAAATTAGAAAATCTTCTTGAACTCCTATATTATGGCCTTAAAATGCTAAAAAATGAAGAATCATCGTGACGAAGTGATGATTATTGTTTATTATGTCTTTTCTGATGGGCCCACAAAATTTTAGGCTATCCAAAACCCGTCTCCCGGATGTATGAAGATGACGTGGACATTAGCACAAGAAAATTTAAAAATCGTCTAAAATTCTTATTTTATGGCCCTAAAAAGTCAAAATACGAGGAACAGTAATGGCAAAACGATGACTATTGTTCGTTGGGTCGTTTCTAATTGGCCTACAAAAGTTTAGGCCATTCGGATCCCATCGCCTTAATTCATTATGATAACGTAGACATTAGCACATGAAAAATTAGAATTCGTCTCAAATTCTTCTTTAATGGCCCTAAAACGCCAAAAAATAAAGAACAATCATGGTGAAGCAATGATTATTATTCATTAGGTCATTTTTTATGGATCCACAAAATTTTAGGCTATTTAGCGTCAGTCGTCTTAATTCATGAAGATGGCGTGCACACGAAAGATTAGAATCATTCTGAATTTCTATTTTATGGCCTAAAATGCCAAAATGAGGAACGATCATGGTGAAGCGATGACTATCGCTCATTAGATTATTTTTAATGGGCCCATAAAATTTTAGGCTATTCAGAGCATGTTGTCCTAATTCATGAATATAGCATAGATATTAGTACACGAAAAATTGAAAATAATCTTGAATTCATATCTTGTGGCCCTATGTCAAAAGACGAGGAACAGTCATGCCGAAGTGATGACTATGGTTTATCACGTCATTTATTATGGGCCCACAAAAGTTTAGGCGATTCAGAACTCACTGCCCGAATTCATAAAGTTGTGTGGATATTAGTACACGAAAAATTTGAAATCATTATGAATTCCTATTTTATGGTCCTAAAATACAAAAAAAAATATGAGGAATTGTTATGGAAACATGAAGACTATTATTCATTTGGTTGATTCTAATAGGCCCATAAAAAAATTAGCGATTTGAAACCCGTCACCTGAATTCATGAAGATGGCGTGGACATTAGCATACAAAAAATTAGAAATCATACTGAATTCCTATTAATGGCCCTAAAATGCCAAAGAAGAGGAATTGTCATGGCGAACTGATAACTATTGTTCCTTAGGCCGTTTTATATTTTCCAACAAAATTTTAGGCTATTCAGAGCCGGTCAACCTAATTCATGAAGATCACATGGACATTAGCACATGAAAAATTAGAAATCATCTTGAATTCATATTTTATGGCTTTAAAATACCCAAAAAAAATAAGGAATGGTCATGGTGAAATGATGGCTATTGTTCATGAGGTCGTTTATAATGGGTCGACAAAATTTTAGGTGATTCAAAGCCCGTCGCCCGAATTCATGAAAATGACATGGACATTAATACACGAAAATTTGGAAATCATCCTGAATTCCTCTTTTATGATCCTAAAACACCAAAAACAATGAATAATTATGGTGAAGCGGTGAATATTATTTATTTGGTCGTTTATGATGGACCTACAAAATTTAAGACTATTTGGAGCCCATCTCCCTAATTCATAAAAATGTTGTAGACATTAGCACATAAAAAATTAGAAATTGTCTTGAGTTCCTATTTAATAGTAGTAAAATGTCAAAACACAAGCAACAATCATGGCGAGGTGATGACTAATGTTACTTAGGTCGTTATTGATGGACCGGCAAAATTTTAGGCGATTCAGGTTCGGACGTCTTGACCCAAGCAGTAGTTTGGGCTATAGCACATGAAAATCTAGAAATCAAAGAGAATTCCAGTTTTATGGCCCTAAAAATGCCAAAAAAATTACGAACAATTATGGTGAGGCGATGACTATTGTTCCTTAGGTCGTTTTGGATGGGTCAACAAAATTTTGGGTGATCCGGATCCGGACAACCAGACTCATGCAGATGGTGTGGGCTATAGCACATGAAAATCAGGAAATCGAGCGAAATTCTAATTTTTTTGCTCTAAAACGTCAAAAAAAAAAAAGAAACGGTCATGGAAATGTGATGACTAATGTTCCTTAGGTCATTTTTGAAAGGCAAAATTTTTTTATGTGATCCGAGTCTAGACCCATGCAAATGGTGTAGGCAAAAAACACACGAAAATTTGGAAATCGTGCGATATTCTAGTTTTATAGACTAAAACGCAAAAAATCGAGGAATGGTCTTGGCAAGGCAATGATTATTGTCCTTAGGTCTTTTTTGAAAGCCCATCAAAATCTTAAGCGATTTGGGTCCGGTTGATCGGAGCTGTGCAGATGGCGTGGGCTATGTAGCACACAAAAATTTGAAAATCGGTCGAAATTCTAGTCTTTTGGTCCTAAAATGCCAAAAAATAAGGAACATTCATGTCGAGGTGATGATTAATATTCCTTTTTTGATTTTTGATGGAGTGGATAAATGTTAGGCGATTCAGGTCTGGTCGCCCAGACGCATGCTGGTGGCGCAGTCTATATCACACGAAATTTAGGAATCGGACGAAATTCAAATTTTATGGCCCTAAAATACCAAAAAATGGGGAACGGTCATGAAGTGGAGATGATTAATGTTCCTTAGGTTATTTTTATGGGCCGACAAACTTTTAGGCGATTGGGTCCAATCGCCCAAACCCATACATATGGTGCAGTAACACACGAAAATCTAAGAATCGGGTGGAGTTCCGATTTTATGGACCTAGGATGCCAAAAAATGAGGAATAGTAATGGCGAGACAATGACTATTGTTCTGTAGGTCATTTTTTATGTGCTGACAAAATTTTAGGCAATTAGGAACCCGTCGCGCGTACTCATGAGAAGGGCATGGACATTAGCATACGAAAAATTAGAAATCATCCTGAATTCCTATTTTAGCCTTAAAACGCCAAAAATGAAGAATAAATATGACGAAGAAACTGCTATTGTTCATTAGGTTGCTTCTGATTCGCCCACAAAATCTTAGGCGATTCAGAACCCTGCCAAATTCATGAAGATGGCATGAACATTGGTACACAAACAATTTGAAATCATCCTGAATTCCTGTTTTATGGCTCTAAACCGTAAAAAATGAGGGACATTCATGGCGAAGCAATGAATATTTTTCATTAGGTCGTTTGTGATGTGCCCACAATATTTTAGGTGATTCGTAACCGGTTGCCAGAATTCATGAAGATGGCATGAACATTAGCATATAAAAAATTGAAAATCATCCTAAATTCCTGATTTATGGCCCTAAAATACTGAAAAATGAGGAACATTCATGATAAATCAATGACTATTGTTTATTAGGTCATCTCTAAAGCCCACAAAATTTAGATGATCGGGAAGCAACCTAAATTTCTGTTTTGTGGTCCTAAAATGCCAAAAAATTTAGAACGATCATGGCGAAGCAATAACTATTGTTCATTAGGTCATTTCTGATGGGCTCACAAAATTTTAGACAATTTGGAGCATGTTTCCATAATTCATGTAGGATCTCCGGTTGATCGCTTATTAATTAATACCAAGTTCATTTTTTATATAGTGGGATATGTGAGCACCCAATTTTTTTCCTACATGAAAATAAGTCCTAAAAATATACCAAAAATAAGTTTAATTGATTTTTAGGAGTTTTTCTCTATTTAGTTGCATTTCGTGCATTTTTAATATTTTGAAAATCATAGAAAATTTATAAAAATTGTCACGTTTTAATTTCATGCCATCTTAGGCTACGTTTGCATGTATGAATTAATTTTATTAAGCAAAAAATAGTCATTTTTGCATATTTGGATTCTAGCCTTTAAAATTAGCATTTTCCTTATTTTAAATTAATTAGTTGTTTTAATATTAGAAATAAAAAAAATTAATTTCTATAAAAATAGATTGATTTAGGATTTAAATTGATTAAAAAAAGAAAAAAAACAAAGAAAAGAAAAATAGGAATAACATATTTTTGGTCTTGTTTCTTTTAAAATTGGGACCCAAAATAATTTTGAACCCCAACCAAATGCCAATGGAATTTTTACACCCTATAGAAAACCTTAGTACCATATTTATTTTAAATAAATACCATTTTAAAATATTACATTCTATAAATACCTTTTATCCTTTATAGCAACAACAACAACAACAACAACCCAGTATAATCCCACAAGTGCGGCTTTTATCCTTTATAGCAAAAAATCTAAATACAGTTACATCCTACAATTAAGGCACCATATATGCTAAATATTATTTTTCTCTCTCCCTTTTTGTATTTTCTCTCACATAATTACCGTGTATCTGCAAACTCCAATACAATCTCTCTCTGTTTGCATACAACCAGACTCTCTTCTCCCACAAACCCTAGTTCCAATTTGAGAACAACGGCCAGCTTCGTTACCTTGAAAATTGGACTAAAGGTAAAAGATCAAAAAGGCCTCGTAGTATGGAACGACAACCTACTGAAGAAGAGTATTTGGCTATTTGTTTGATTATGCTAGCGCGTAGCGATGGTTCTTCTAATCAGGAACAGTCTCTACCACCACCGCCAATTCCAGTGATGAAAATACACGCGTCGTACACGAACACCTTGCCGTTGCGGGTAGCAGCGGTTGCGATTTCTTGCAACAGAACTTCCAAGGCTGGGGTTTTAGTAGATGTGTTAGGGGGCTGACCAGCCGGAATTAATGGCTGGCCGCCGGCCGGCGAAGCCATAGGGCTGTTTCTCTCTCTAGATCGCCCAAATTGCCTATTTGTATTCAGTTGTATTCGAATGTATTCTTCAGCTGTATTCACTTGTATTCAAGTTTAATCAATTGTATTTAACTATTTTATTCAGCAGTAGTTGGTTGTATTCAAGTGTTTTATACAACTGTATTCATTTGTAGTTAGTTATATTCAATTATTTTATTCAGCAGAAGTTAGTTGTATTTTGTTGCATTCAAGAGTTTATTCAGTTGTATTTTTGTTTTATTCAAGTGTTTTATTCAGATGAATTAAGGTGTATTTTGTTGCATTCAACTGTATTATTCAACTGTATTTTTGTTTATTCAGCTGTAATCTTTATTATGTATCTTTCAAATACAGATTAATGTGGGATCGTTTTAGTTCGTTGAGTTAAATTAGGAGAATATCATGTGATTTTATTTTCTTCCGTTTTTAGCGCAGATATGTTACTGTATTTAATGTTAATGTCGCTTGAATACAGCTAAATATATGTCAAACTTAGCTGGAATTCCAGATTTTACGCTTATACTTTTTGTTGTATTAAAGAATACAACAACTTAAATACATGAAATACATTGTATAAAAACATAAAAAGGTATCTATAACACGTAATATAGCAAAGAGTATTTATAAATAGCTAATTAGACAAAAAAGATAGTGCTTTATGAAAACTTCTCAATGCCAATACCCATTGACTCATTACCCATTTTCCATTATTGTACCCTAAAATCCCTCACATAAAGGGAACCAAAAAGAATCAGATTGGGCAGATTTTTCTAGACCTTTTGAACGCAGCCTTAGACCTTTTTCTTTCTTCTTCCTAGAAACTTCTCCAAAAAAAACAACCATGAAAATACTTTTTTTTTAGCTCTTATAACCATGATTGAACACCCCAAATTTAGCTGAAAAAACAAGCAAAAAATAGCCATGAAAACCAGCAACAGGAGCTCCAAAAATCAGCCCCAAACACAAGCTAAAAGCTGTTGAAATCTATTGAAAGGAGGGGAAGATCTGATCATTGAGCTAAGACATGAAGAATAAGGAGCAGAGAGAGAGAAAGCGTAGAAGATTCTGGAGAAAAATTTTCTGTTATCTCACTATACCAACGTGTACAATTGTCTTTATATCTATTCTAACTAACTGACTATATAACACATGTATAATTAAATGTAACACTAAGCTAGCACTAATTCACTATGTACAAACATTATTGCTTATGTACAACTACACACTTCACATACTAATTTTAACACTCCCCCTCAAGTTGGGTGATGAAAGATGTTTATCATGCCCAACTTGCTAACCATTTCACTGTGTAGCTGCTTCCCAAGTGCCTTGGTCAATATGTCTGCTATCTGCTCTTTACTGGGCACATGAGCTGTTCTTATCATTCCAATTTGCAATTTTTCTCTAACAAAATGGCAGTCAATTTCTATATGCTTTGTACGCTCATGATACATAGGATTAGATGCAATCTGCAGTGCTGCTTTGTTGTCACAATATAGCTCCATAGGCAAGTCAACTTTTACACCTATCTCCTCGAGTAATCCATGTAACCATACTAGTTCTGCTACAGTTGTGGCCATGCTCCTGTATTCTGTTTCTGCTGAACTTCTTGAGATTGTGCTTTGCTTTTTGGACTTCCAGGAAATGATTGGATCTCCAAGCTTTATGCAATAACCTGTTATTGACTTTCTAATAACTGGGCATGATGCCCAATCAGCATCACAAAAAGCCATAATCTTGCCACTCTGTCTACTGCTCATCAACAAACCTGTTCCTGAGCTGTTTTTCACATATTTTACTACTCTTAAAGCTGCTTCATAATGAGACTGTTTTGGTGCATTCATAAATTGACTTAGATTTTGAACTGCAAAGGAAATACCTGGCCTTGTGATTGCCAGATATAGAAGCCTGCCAATCAATCTCTGATATATTCTTATGTCTTCAAGTTCATTATCATTCTCCTGTTTCCCAAATAGTTTGTCATACTCCACACTAGTTAACTTCACATTTTGATCAAGTGGAAATGTAACTGGTTTTGCTCCCCCTAAGCCACATTCTGAGATAAGTTCTAAGGCATATTTCTTTTGATTCATAACAATGCCTTTCTGTGACCTTGCAAATTCAATACCAAGGAAAAATTTAAGTTCTCCTAAATCTTTCATCTTAAAATTATCATTCAGAATCTTCTTGGCATCTTGGATTAGATCATTGTGACTTCTTGTGATTAGGATATCATCCACATATACTAATATGATTACTATGTCTCTACCATTTCTTTTGGTAAATAAGGAATAGTCCAGTTTACTTTGACTGAAACCAGAATCTACCAGGCCTGAAGTCAGTTTCAGGTTCCATTGCCTGTTGGCCTGCTTCAGACCATACAGGGACTTGAGTAGTCTACACACCCTAGTCTCCCCCTGACTACCAAAGCCCTGAGGCAATGACATGTAGACCTCCTCTGAAAGGTCACATTGGAGAAATGCATTATAAACATCCATCTGAAACAAAGGCCAAGCATGTTGGGCAGCTAACACAGGAGAAAAGGTCTCTTGATAAACCACACCTTCCTGTTGAGTAAACCACTTAGCCACTAGCCTTGCTTTATACCTTTCTATAGAACCATCAGCTTTGTATTTAACCTTATAAACCCATTTACAACCTATGGGTGACTTACCTGCAAGCAAATCCACTAACTCCCAAGTATTATTATCTGTAAGTGCTTGAATCTCCAGTTTCATAGCTTGAACCCAATTACTGTCAGTGACAGCTTGATCAAAAGAAGTAGGTTCAACAATAGATGAATATGAAGATAAGAAGGTTTGATAAGAGGGAGATAAAGAAGAATAATTGATGGAATCAGTGATGGAATAAGGAGTAGAAGATGAAGGTTTGACATGATGGATAAAACCAGACCCAATTATATCTGTTTAAGGACTATTGCAACTCATTAACAACAGGTGCACTGCACATTTTTTTAACTAAAGCAAGTACCAAGAAAGTACTGAAAAACAGTAGTACACTAAGTTAACTATTACATTCAGTCATCTCTGGGAGTCTTAAGAAATCTAATACATCTGAAACTTCCTCAACTGCCTTTTCCTTATAGCAAAACAGTAAATATTTTCTAAGCACTTAATATTTTCTAGCAAAACAGTAAACATCTTCTATTTCTCTCTAGCCAAATACAACTAAAACAACAACGACAATCTAGTGGAACTCCACAAGTGGGATCTGGAGAGGGTAGTGTGTACGCAGACCTTACCCCCGCCCTAAGAAAGTAGAGAGGTTGTTTCCGATAGACCGTCGGCATTTCTCTCTAGCCAAATGTTTCACTTAATGCATATAGGGGCTGTTCTCCAAATCTTTTCATATATGCTCCCAGCAAGCTGTGCTTGCCAACTTAGGGGTAGACTCTGTACATTTTTTTTGGCATGACCCTATGCACCCCAAAGAGACATAAAATTACATACCAAACCTGCCAAGAAAATTCACAATGAAGTAATAAATGGCGGTTGACTCTACAGCCTTTTCACACAACAAACACCTGTTGCACATTATGAAGCCTCTCTGCAGAAGAAAATCTTGTGTTAAGCATGCATTTCTTGCAGCCACCCAGCCAAAACAAGCAAATTATAGTTGGTTCTTTAGTCTTCTATCTTTGAAGTTCCTGCTGAACTGTAGCTGCCACCGTGTTTCAATGTAACAATCAGCGACAAAGCAATTCTTGTTCACTGTGGTGCTATAAAGAACGGGGAATTTATCTTTAAGTTCCTCCGACTCGAGCCAATTATCATCCCAGAATTTAATCTTAGCAACATCACCGACTTCCAGCTTGATGTTCAGCTGATATTCACCCCGGCAAAAACAAGCAAACTTTCTATCATGCACATCTTGATCCCTCCTTTAGCTGCGGCAAAGATTGGGACAAGAAGAAGGACAAATATTATGATAAACAAGAAGAAAAAACTAATAATTGAATGAGAAAGCAGAATTAATCCTTTTAATGGAGAAGATCAGCTAACTTTTCACAGCTAATCCTTTTAAATAGACTACTTGTCCCTTTTTTTAATTAAAAATTCCTTTTGTGGTAAGATTAAATAAGTGAAAAAAGGGGCAGCCCAGTGCACTAAGCTCCCGCTATGCGCGGGGTCCGGGAAAGGGCCGGCGGACATTAAATAAGTGAGTAAATGGAAAATGTAACAAGTACCAGTTGAAAAAGGAGTATAGCTAGAAAAAAAAACATAAAAAGACAAGCCTTACTGATGCTAAAATGAGTTGTAACAAGCAATAAGTGGGTATGTTCTCAAAATTAGGCATCTTCAATTTTTATATTTGACATAAAAAGCATGTCACCCCCCTAAAAATTAATTTCCCAAGAGAACTAAGGGAATGACATATTCCACTTAAATTTGGAACCGAATGATTGATATGACAAGTATATAGGCCTATCAAAATTCCAAGTTTTAAAGACCACAGAACTAAAAACTTTGGAAACAAGGAATATTGGCTTTGTATTCGGTTCTAATTCTGAACATAGAGGATGTGAATGAGCCTGAGCAGGTTGTTTTGATGATGTTAGTGGCAGTATTATACAGGAGCCAAAAGAAGCACATAGCCAGCCAAAAAAATGCTCCTATTTTACCTCCCAGCATACATAGAAATTACAAATAAAAGTGTCTTTTGTAATCTGCATCGTCTTGATGCCTTATCAATGTTACTTACTTCATAAAAAAAATTACAAAGAAATTCATAAAATTAAAGGGATTGTAGAAAAATTGCATGCTGCTCACGGAATTCTTAGTAACAAATCTGCCAATACAAATAATGAGGCTACAAAACATAACATCACACCACAATGGCATTAAGGAAAAGCATATGAATAAGAATGAGAAACATACCTCAGAAAAGGATCTTCCAAGAGAATGCTACATACATGTGTTTTCGGGTAGAATTTAGAGGAAGAATCCAGAATTCAAGCCAATGAATCCATATACGACTTAATGTTCATAATATCTTCTTTGGACTTTGGATTATTTTGTGGTTTGAAAAGCTTCCACATTCCCACTGGATGTTGACTTCTCACTTCAGCATTTTTTGCAAATCTTCCATATATTGCTTCACACTCTGGATAAGGCTTGCAATATAGATTATAAAATTTCATTCTACTAGGTTTAATCAACTCCCTCAATCCCACCTCATCGCCAAGTCCTCCTATTGCTCTTAAATGGTCAATTACCTTGAATCTTGGTAGTATATGTTTCTCGAAATTCACCCCCAGGTACTCTGGAACTTCAACAAGACACTGAATATCAACTTTCATCACATGGACTAAAAACTGAATCTTCTTCTCAACATCCTCTATGCGATAAAGTATCACTCTTGGCTCTCTCCATAACACAGAATAAGCATCCCTTAAGGTTAATCCATGATCGTGTAAGCAATCAACCCTTAGTTTCACCTCGTATCCAGCCTTAAAAGCCCCCTCATGAAAAATATCCTCCTTAATAGATTCCCTACATTTCAAACTCTTAAGCAGCTCCAAACATCGTGATAATTCCCCAAGTTCCAACGCAAGAATTCTAGGATCTCTCAGTACATGTTTCTTAACCACCTCCATGTTAAAACCCAGAACTTTAAATTCATCAAGCAATCGCTTAAACTTACTTTGAATCCCAAAGGCCAAAACACCTGGATACACGCAGAGAATGCGATCAAATCCAACCTTGTCAATCCTAAAGGCATCAACGACGAATTCAAAACAGTCATGAATCTTGTCTGCAGACATCGTAGTTACCATGGGATGTGTCTCCAAAACCTTATTTAGAGTAATATCACTAACATCTAAATCCTTGAGGCATTTCAAAGACCCCAAAACACAACTATAATCTAGTTCAAACTTCACTGAGACCTCCAGAATATTCTGAATTGCTAAGGAGGATAAATGGGACCCCTCTTCTAATCCTCGGATGCCTCCTCCCCATTTCTTTATAGCATCATATTCTAGAACCCTGGGGCAACTATTTATTACAGACACAAGGAATTCTTGAGATGGTTTCAAGGATAATAGAATCTTAAGAGACTTTTCAATTTTGGTGGGGCCTAGATTTAGTAAACGACGATTCTTCTCGAGAAAATTCGGAAGTTCTAGAGCTGGAAAACCATATCTTTTAAGAAGACTAGACACCGCGATGAGATTTCTTTGGGGGGAACTTTCTTGGAATTGTAGAGGATATTGAATTTGGGATATCCGTTTAGCAACTGTTGGGTTAGTGCAAAAATAGCGGAGACTTGGATTTAGAATTAGAGTAGCGGAATTGGAAAATGACGTGAAAAAGAATCTGATAATCCTAGTGGCCATGGTTTCAGCTGGTTAGTAAGTACTTAAAGGTATTTGATCAATCATCTGCATTCAAACATTGCATTGCTGGCCTGAAATAATTGAGTCAACACGTTAATATAAAATGTGGTGCTAGTGAATTGTTAAGAAACAATTGTCAGATTATGTAAGAGTGTGTGTGTGTGTGTGTGTGAATATAACTGCACATTTAGCTACCCCGGAACACGTTTGAATTGCATCTTTCCACCTAGTTCTGCAGTTAAGTCACATATTAGCTCAACACCACCCCCAACTAGGAATATCATGACTTCCACATTCATAGTCTGTCAGTGATTCACATAGTGTTTCCCTTTTTTGTAGTACGGAATAGACGATATGCGACTCAACTCACATGTAAAAATTGAATACAACAACAATAACTACTATACCTTAGTCCCAAACAAGTTCGAACCGGTTATATGAATCCTGACTACGTCATTTAAGTCCAACTCATATCATCATACACATGTAAAAATCGAATAAGCCAAAGTATTCAAATACTATCATTTTCAAAGACTAATATACGAGCGGTCCTTTTTTCTTATTTCCTTTTATACTCCTATCACACACACACACACACATATATATATATATATCAACCGTTTTTACAACTTACACCTAGGAGTGTCAAATAAGCGGATTAGATAGTACACAAATGAACGGGTCAAGTTTACTTGGGCTAAAATAGGCGGGTCAATACACAAATGATACTTTCACTACAATCTCAAATAAAGTTGAGTTCGGCAATATGAATCCTCAGTTCTTTAAAAATGGTAAATCCACATAAAATCAGCAAGGGGTAAAATAAAAAATAAATTGCAAGACCCAGCAGGTCACCAAGTTTGAAGCTTTACTAAACAAATTGCAAAAACCTGGAACCAAAGGTTGGATTTTTTTTAAATTTATGTTCTTTTAGGATTTAAAGACTGAATATTTGCTTCGACAATCTGAAAATTCAAACAAAAAAAAACAGTATACAAATTGCAAAACTCTGATTTTATTTATTTATACAGAAAATAAAAACAGAAATAGATTCTAAACTATAAATACAATTACCTTGACAAAAAAGATCCAAATTTCGATCTTCAAACAGGGAAAAAAGAAAGAACCAGAATGCCTAAATAGAGAAAACGAAACGGTACGTCGTATTAAAAATATACGATGTATTTACACCCCTTTTTGGAAAAGTATACCTACACTACTGGAAATAGAATAAAAGTACCCTTAGTTTGGCTTTTGTTGCAATATTGACCCAGTACTGTTAAAATAGTTGCTCAATTTTGCCGCTTAAACTATTTATAATAGGCAAAATGGCTTCTTGGCCACTTAAACTTGTACGGCTTTTGAAAGCCGATACATGAACTTTGAATTTTCCCATTTGAACACTCAAACTTGATAAAATGAACACTAATAAATACTTTTGACCGTTGACCATGCCTATGTGGAAGCACTTCGGCTGATATGGCTAAACTGTGTGCAAATCACGCTGCCAACGCGCGTGAATAGTATTGTTTTTACTTTAAAAAATTTAAAATTAGAATAAAATATAAATAAAAATGAAAAATAAAAAAAGGAAAAAAAGACTTTTCCACTTCTTTCATCTTCCCAACAAAACTCCCACCCAATTTTTTCATTTGGAATCCTAATTTCTCTTTCCCATCCTCTTTCTCTCTCTTTTTCCTTCATCTTCCCCTCCAAAGTCCAATTTGCTAACACATAAGGCTCTTCAATTCGTGACAAGAAGAAAAGTTCATCACATTAGAGCTTGGAATCAGGCAAATTTCAAAAAAAATCTCCATTCTATAACAAATTATTTTACAGGTCATACTAATTTCTTTAAAAAGACATTATTTGCGAACATGAACAGGTTACAATGATAAGAAAAAGGAAGTGGTGAACAAATCCAGCTGAGTAGCAACTTAAAAAATTAGCTAAGAATGAAGATGCATAAAAAAGGCATGACTGAAACAGAAAATCAGAAGCTGCTCAAACTCAATTTCCCAAATTAGAAACCCTAAAAATAGTCAAAATCCACTAAATGCACTATCGATTTTTCTCTTAGGTGTATTAAATCGATATCTTCTTCAACGTCAAAATAGTTATTTTCTTGTTTGAGTTTTTGATAGGAAATTTGCTTGACAATGGTGGATGTCATATTTGGGTGAAAGAGGAAGAAGGGGGCAGTCGGGTATTTAAGCTTTTTTTATTCTTTTTTCCCCTTTTTGTTTTTGTAACTTCTTTTTCTTTTCTGATTTTGTATTTAAAAATGGGACCCACAAATAACACATGGTAAGTAATAAATAGCTTAACATGATGTGTTGTACATATAAGCGCAACTGGTATACACGCTCTGGTGGATATGTTTATTTGTACTCATTTTTTCAAGTTTGAGTGTTCAAATGGGAAAATTCAAAGTTCATGTATCGGCTTTCAAAAACCCTACAAGTTTAAGTGGCCAGGAAATCATTACGCCATTTATAATATAGCAAAAGTACCCTCTGATGGTAAGCAACCTTCACTTCCAACCAAGAGATTGTGAGTTCGAGTCACCCCAAGAGCAAGATGGGGAGTTCTTGGAGGGAAGGATGTCGAGGGTCTATTTGGAAACAGCCTCTCTACCCCAGGGTAGGGGTAAAGATCTGCGTACACACTATCCTCCTCACACCCCACTAGTGGGATTATACTGGGTTATTGTTGTACCCTCTGTTTGGTTTTTGGTGCAATAATGACCCAGTGCTGTTAAAACAGTTGCTCCATTTTGCCCCTTAAACTATTGGAAATATAGCAAAGTACCCTTCTTTTTATTTTCGGTGCACTATTGACCCGGTGCTTTTAAAATAGTGGCTCAATTTTGCCCCTTAAACTTTTGGAAATATAGCAAAAGTACCCTTGTTTGGTTTTTGGTGCAATATTGACACAATGCAATTAAATAATGGCTCGATTTTAACCCTTAAACTATAGGAAATATAGAAAAAGTACCCTTCGTTTGTTTTTTGGTGTAATATTGACGCATTGCTGTTAAAATATTGGCTCAATTTCGCCCCTTAAACTATTGAAAATATAGCAAAAGCACCCTTGGTTTGGTTTTTAGTGCAATATTGAGCCAATGCTGTCAAAATAGTGGCTCAATTTTGTCCCTTAAACTATTAGAAATATAACGAAAGTACCCTTCGTTTGGTTTTTTGTGCAATATTGACCTAGTGCTGTTAAATAGAAGCTCAATTTTGCCTTTTATACTATTTGGAGATAAAGAGAGAGATCGTGTGTTAGGAAATGTTTAACACATTTTCAAGGCACTATAACGTTTGAGCAATACTACAAAATATTTTCTTAGTACCTTTTTACCAATAAATTTGCATTACTTAATGCTGGAAAATACCATTGTTCTATCATATATTATCGTTACCTTGCTTCATGAGACTACTCCCTAATCGTTATACTATGTTTTTTATCACATTTATGGAACACGATTATAAGAATTTATTTCCTTATTTTTTTCTTGTGAGGTATCATCTTAGGGCAACAGTCCAAAAGGGCCGGATTTGGTGTAATAGTTACACGTTCACGTGTATTAGGTAACTTTTGTAAAGATCATATATTTATATTAAAAGGGTTATTAAATGTACATGACTATTTTGGTCGGGATAGGAATAAATGTAATACTAACTTGAAATAACTGAAACTTAAAAATCCTGAACAAGTAATGCAGATACTTCATCGCAGGTCTATATATGCAAATGCAAATGATGTTTCATCTCCAAGATAACAATGTGAAAGATAAATATTGAAAAAGGATATAACAACATTAAAAAATTTAACTTATTTCTACGCCTCAAAAGTTTTGTTTTTGGCATGCTTTTGGGAACATCATATGCCAATTTTGAATTTTTCTCAGTAGTGAACTCTATTAAAAACCTACCACAAAATAGAAGCAACCATTATGGCCAGAAAATGCCAAAAATCGAGGAACGGTCACCGGAAATAATGTGTAACAACTCGAATGGTCGTTTTGAGCAATTACTTTCGGTTCGGCAGTTTGAGGTGACAAGTAGCTTCACACAGTGTATTATGACTTGCGTGCATCAACAGTTCGAGTTTTTGAGAAGTTCGGAAAGGATTTTTAGAAGTGATTTTCATTTGAGAAGCTTGAAGTTGAAAGAATTGACCAAGATTTGACTTTTGAGTATTTGACCTCGGAGTGAAGTTTCGATGGTTCCGATAGGCTCGGATGGTAATTTTGGACTTAGGCGTATGTCCGGATTTGGATTTGGAGGTCCGTAGGGTGATTTGAAGCAATTTGGCGAAAATTGGAAAGTTGAAGTTTTGGAAGATTGAAAGGTTTGATCGAGAGTTGACTTTGGTGATATCGGGGTCGGAATGCGATTCCGAGAGTTGAAACAGCTCTGTTATATCATTTCGGACTTGCCTGCAAAATTTGGTGTCGTTTGAAGTTGATTTGATATGGTTTGGACGCTCAGTTGCGATTCTAGAAGTTCTTGAAGTTCAATGTGATTTTCATGTATTTTGGCATATGATTCGTGATTTTAGTGGTTATTTTGTTGTTCCTATCACGCGAGTGAGTTCGTGTTATATTTTCCGACTTGTAAGAGTGTTGGTTTAGAGCCCTGAGGGCTCGTATGAGTTTTGTACGCATTTCGGAGTGTTTGAAAGAAGGTTCAGTTGTGCTGGTGTTTCTGTTCTCGCATTTGCGATGATTTCATCGCATTTGTGATGACCGCATTTGCAAGATCATTCTCGCATTTGCGAAGATGGGCTGGGCAGGGGAAGTTCGCATTAGCGAACAATTATGCTGCTTTTGCGAAAGCCCTACTTCGCATTTGCGAAGTGTCTCGTCGCAATTGCGATAGAGACAGGATAGTCCATGCTTCGCTTTTGCGAAGGATTCTTCGCATTTGCGAACCCAGTGTCGCAAATGCGACATCTGCAGCCTACTAAAAGTTGGCATTCCGAATCTTAACTTCATTTTATCATAAATTGAACCCCAGGTCTGAGAAAGGGCAGTTTTGAGAGAAAATTTTCATACCAAATCATTGGGTGAGTGTCTCTAATCAATTTCCAACTATATTTTATGATTGGCAAAATACATACTTTAACTATCGACCTTGTACTCAAATTTTTCTTACACACTTGTTAAACGCGGGAATAGTATGACACATCAAAACTTTTAAAAGTGTGTCAATTACACACCTTTTTGCCATGTGTCACACGCGTGTATTACATATAAAAGAGGCACTTGAAAACTAAAAAATTCGCCTGAAATTATGTTTTTTTTTAATTTTTCCCATTTTTAACTATTTTCTTTAAATTAAAGAAAAAAATATAACCTATGTCTTCTTCCCCAACCCCAAAACCTAGCATTTTCTCTTCCTCCCCCCTCCCCTCTCCCCTCTCCCGATTCGTATTTGTCCCCAACCCTCATCCTAGTTTTATCTACCACATCATATTTCGTCTCTCCAACCCGAAGAAGAAGAAGAAGAAGAAGAAGAAGAAGAAGAAGAAAGGATATATTAGGTATTGTAAAAATTACCATTATTGACTTTTTAAAAATTTAATCGGGTCTTATTGATTTTGGTGTTCCATGACCTAAAAAATTAGCTTGAATTCGTGATTATTGTTGAGTAAAACTTTACTTAGGTAATTAATTTCGATAAAATTCAAAAAATACCATTAACAAGTTTGAAGCTTTGGATTTGAGCTTGAACTTAAAATTTGTATAAGGTTTTGTGATGGATGTTGTTAAAAATCGGCAAAGAATTGAATCTATAATTATGAAAGAAAGTTCTTGTGGTGAAAGGGTTGGTGGTAGTATGGTGTTGATGGAGAAGATGATGGGGTTACGAAGATGAAGAGGGGGGGGATTCTTTTCTGTATTTTTTTTCTTTGAGAATATGAGAAGAGGGGGTGGGGGGGATAGGGTGCAGAGTTTTTTTTTTCAATTTTTCTTTTTTTCCCTCGATTTGACACGTGTCATATGTTGATTGGCGCGTGTAAGAGCAATCTTTGAGCAGATGTGGTCAAACATCGAAGTGGTGTGTAATTGACACAGCTTTAAAAGTTTTGGTATGTAATATTATTCCCGTATTTAAGAGGTGTGAAAGAGGGATTTGGGGACAAGGTCGATGGGTAAAGTATGTATTTTGTTTTTTGTGATTATATCTTAGATTTAACATCAAATTCCTGAGAATCTAAAGGAAAATTTAGGAAAAATTGTAAAGTCTTTCAAAAATGAAAAATGATGATTTGAAGGATGAATTGGTATCAGAACTTGATAATTTTTGTATGGTTGAACTCGTATCGAAATGAGTGTTTGGGTTTTGTAAAATTTGTCGGGTTTCGAGGTGCGTGCTCGGAGAGTTGACTTTTGTTGACTTTTTACAAATTGTATAAGAATCATAGCTTTGTTAATTGAAATTATTTTCTCTTGCATTGTTTGGTGTATTTAAGTCGTTTTTGGCTAAATTGAGCCGAACGTTGATGAATTGGTAAAGAAAAAGCTAAATTGAGTATTGAATTGGCCAAATTGAGGTAAGTATCTTGTCTAACCTTGTGTGGGGGATTTTTCCTTAGAATTTGGGTCTTCTATACTAATTGTAGTCCGTGTACGCGAGGTGACGAGTGCGTGCTCGGATTTATTTATGAAAAACTTGCCTTTTAGGGTCCTTAGGTCCTTAAATTCACTAAGTAGGAAGTTGTTCTGATATGATCGAGTTTCCTATTTGTTAGTTTCACCTCTACGTGCTCTATACGATATTGTTAGCACTTCTTTATCTCTTACTTGTTATTTGACCCTTCCTTATTGTTTTTGTTGCTTCTTAACTGTGAGTTCCTGTATGACTTTGTGCATATATTCTACATGTCCAAATTATTGTGGTTGCCTTTGTAGTTATCATGTGCCTTACATGTCTTGTTGTTTTTGTAAAGGTTGTTGTATTCCTTTGATTTTTACATGATTCTCTTGTTATCGTGTATTCATACTCTTGGTGGTAGAAATTCTTGTAATTGATTGGTTGATTTGTTGTTGTTGATTTAAATTATGTATGGTGGGATCGGGTTGCACACCGCAATAGGAGGAATAAGGGTGATATATTGAGGAGGAATAAGGGTGAATTATGGTAGGATCGGGTTGCGCGCCGCAACATATTATGTTATTATTATGATATTGATATTGTACGGTGGGATCGGGTTGCGCGCCGCAACATATTATGTTATTATTATGATATTGATATTGTACGGTGGGATCGGGTGCAACAGAAGGAATAAAGGTGATATATTGAGAAAGAATAAGAGTGAATTGATATTATATGGTGGGATCGGGTGGTGCGCCGCAACATATATTGTATTTTGATATCCCTTGTCTTACTGTATTAACCTTAGTTCCTACGTGCAAGATTTTGATAATTTGTATTTCTGGTTTCACTGAGTTTTGAGGATCGAGCTATTGTCATTGACTTATTGACTTGTCGTCATTTTCTGATTTCTTTTCCTAATACTATTATTCTGGTGAATTAATTTTCAAAGTAAATTTACTGCGTTGAGTCATTTCCTCCTACCCTGCTGAGTCGCTCGTAATATCGTGACTTAAAATGAAGGAATTAATATCATGCTTCCTTGTGTGCCTTTAAGTTAGAACTCGCTGTATATTTTAGTATCTACTATTTCTAATAATTGTTATATTTTGTTTCAACTGGTTTCTCAACTAAATCTTCTTAACATGTCTGAGGTTATATTTTTCTAAAAAAAAGGAATTTTTGTTAAGTTTTAATTTAATGAATCCTATATTAAAGGCGATAGCTTATCTGAAGTTGGATTTCTATTTGAAAAATGTTATTTTCTTCACTCAAATAATTTCTAATAATAACTTCATCTTTTCTCACCGTTTTTTCCTATTTGTTCTAGAAACTGTAAATTTACTTTACGATATATAAATGGAACTTCTTGAACATCTTAATGAGCGTTTGTCACGGATATTATGTACTAAGTAACACATGGATCTTTGTTGTGCAAAGTGAAAGGGAAATATATGGGCACAAGGTACCATGTGTGTTAAAGGTTTGAAGGTTGTGATTGTGATATGAGACTTCGAGGATTGGGATGGTCGGAATTGTGTAATAGAAATGATGCGATTGGTTGAGTTAACATCGCTTTCCTTATTTGAGCACATTTTTACTTGTCTGTATCCCAACTATGTTGGTGTTAATTTACTTGGTTACTTTTTATTACCATCCGTGTTTTCCCCTTATCGGCTCTATTGTTTGTAATTTAATTTCTCCCTGCTATTGGTGTTGCTTTGTTATCTTTATCTTGTTAGTTTATTATCATATCTTGTTCAGCTTATTAGACCAGTAGGTATCTCGACTGTTCATCTTCACTACTCTACCGATGTTAGTCTTGATACTTACTGGGCATCGTTGTGGTATTCTCATACTACGCTTCTGTACATTTTTGTACAGATCCATGTATTTTATCGTTAGTGGCTGTGCAGATTGTTGTTGTGGAGACTCGAGGTAAACGTGTTGCTGCGTCGCAGGACTCGGAGTCACCTTCTATTATACTTAATTCTATTATTTTCTTTTGTTCTGGAACAGTGATGTGCTCATTTTGTATAACTACTCCTAGAAAGGCGTGTGATTTGTACTAACAGTTTTGGGAATAATAAATTGTTTAGAGATATCTAACTCGAAGTTAGTGAATATAATCATTATTTTTGTTAATATTAGGCTTATCTAGTTTTAGAGACTAGGTGCCATCACGACCCCTTCAGAGGGATTTGGGCCGTGACACAATGGCTATTGTTTATTAAGTTGTTCCTGATGGGCCATAAAATTTCTGACAATTCAGACCCCGTTGCCCGAATTCATGAAGATGGCGTGGACAATAGCACACGAAAATTGAAAATCGTCATGAATTCCTAATTTATGATCCCAAATTGTCAAAAAATGAGGAGCACTCATTGCGAAACCATGATTGTTGTTCATTAGGTTCTTTCTGATAGGCTCACAAAATTTGAGGCGATTCAGAGCCTTTCGCCTGAATTCATGAAGATGGCGTGGACATTAGCAAACGAAAAATTGAAAATTGTCCTGAATTCCTGTTTTATGACCCTAAAATGCTAAAAATGAGAAACAATCTTGGCGAAGTAATGATTATTGTTCATTAGATCATTTCTGATAGGTCCACAAACTTCTAGGCAATTCGGAGCTTATCGCCCAGCTTCATAAAAATGTCATGGACATTAGCACACGAAAAATTAGAAATCATCACGAATTCATATTTTATGGCTCTAAAATGTCAAAAAATGAGGAATATTCATTGCGGCTATTATTCATTGGGTTGTTTCTGATGGGCCGATAAAATTTTAGGCAATTCGGAGTCTGTCACCCAAATTCATAAAAGTGGCATGGATATTAGCATGCGAAAAGTTAAAAATCATCAACAGTTCCTATTTTATGGCCCTAAAAAGATAAGGAACTGTAACGACCTGGCCGGTCGTTTATGGAATTTATGCCCCGATTCCCCATTAACTGCTTTCCCTAAGTTCATTTCTGCTATTTTGGTTTGCCGGGATGTTCGGAATTAGGATTTGGAGTGTTTTGGGACAATTAGTCCCAAAATGAGAGCTTAAGAGTTAAAAAATGGTCCGTATTCGGATTAGTGAGAAGACGATCTCGGAATGAAAATCCGATGGTTCTGTTAGCTCCGTTAGGTGATTTCGGGGTTGGGAGCGTGTTCGGAATGTTATTTGGAGGTCCGTAGCTCTTTTAGGCTTAAAATGCCGAAGTTTGAATTTTTGAAGTTTCCTGTCCGATAGTGAGTTTTTGATCCGAGGGTTGGATTTTAATTTCGGAAGTTTCTGTAGCTCCGTCATGCCATTTGGGATGTGTGTGATAAAATTTCACGTTATTCGGACAAGTTTTGGATAGGTTTTTGATCAAAAGTGTGTTTGGTTAGAATTTGAAGTTCATAGGCTTGAGTCTTTGATTAATTCGTGTTTCCGGCATTGTTTTAGGTGGTTTAAGGATTTGAGCAAGTTTGAATGATGTTATGGGATATGTCCATAGGTTTGGTTGAGGTCCCCGGGGCCTCGGATGTGTTTCGGATGCCCAACGGGGCATTTTGTGTTGAAAAACATTGTAGATTTTTCTGTTGTTGATGTTGCAGGTTTTTACCCTCTGGGATCGCATACTCATCCATGCGATCGCGTAGTGCAATTTCTGAGGTGGCTCTTTTTCCTTCAATGCGATCGCATACTTCCGTCCTGCGATTGCATAGATTCTGTTTTCCCTTCTCCGCGGTCGCATAGTCTCTAATGCGATCGCATAGACCATTTTCCCGGCCTTCAAATTTTACTCTACGCGATCGCATTCCTTCTCATGCGATCGCAATGAAGAAAATCCCTGGGGAGAATATAACATTTCAAAACGAACTCTTCTTCCATTTTTACAAAAATTCAAGCTAGAGAGCTCGGTTTTGGGAGATTTTTCGAGGGATTTTCAGAGGCAACTATTGGGTAACGATTCCTTACTCTCTTATGATT
>MU674167.1:9701-34935 GCA_026770625.1 Nicotiana glauca | reverse complement strand
GGCTTGTCTAATCTTGTGTGGGGGACCTCTTCCCTTAGGACATCTTATGTGTTGATTTAAATGCCTTGTACGCGAGGTGACGAGCGTGTACTTGTACAAATTTTTGAAAATCCACTTTACTTGAATTGCTCAAACTATGTTTTCTCCGTTATTTGACTGATTTAAATGCAAAATTAACCCTGTGTTAGTTAGAGAAGTATGACTAGATACAATTAACTGTCTAATTGCTTAATTGCTTTAATTGAAATTATGTGAAGCATGTTGGGCTAGAACTTAACTGTTAATTGTATTTGTGTAATTCATTCTCTGAATATTTCCCCTATTTGGTTGTGTTTTTATATATATGGACTACGAGTTCAATTCCCGGGAGATCCTTGCTATTGATATATATGGACTACGGGTTCGATTCCCCGGAGATCCTTGCTACTAATATGGTGGACTACGGGTTAAATTCCCGGGAGATCCTTTGCTACTGATATTATGGAATACGGGTTCAATTCCCCGGAGATCCTTGCTATTGATATTATGGACTACGGGTTCGATTCCCGGGAGATCCTTTGCTACTGATATGATGGACTACGGGTTCAATTCCCGGGAGATCCTAGATATTTAAATGAGATGGACTACGGGTTCAATTCCCGGGAGATCCAATGGACAGTTGAGGAATACTTGTTGTGTTATTTTCCTTACTTAGCTTAATTGTCATTGACTTGTAGCTTCTATCCTGTTTTATTGTTATTTCAGATAAATTCCTGATTTACACTGCTCATTATTGTTATTATATTTTATTCTCAGTAGGGCCCTGACCTTCCTCGTCACTACTCAACTGAGGTTAGGCTTGGCACTTACTGAGTACCACTGTGGTGTACTCATGCTACTCTTCTGCACACTTTTGTTGTGCAGATCCAGGTATTTTTTATCGAGCCCACTATCGGTGATTTCAGAGCTGCACTTGGAGACTTGAGGTATGCATCTGCCGCGTCCGCAGATCCGAAGAGTCTCCTTCTACTCCCCATTATAGTTAATAGTTTCATTTCATGTGATCGGTTGTATAGACATTCTGGATGTTAGAGCCATAACTTATATTCTTATAGTATTTGAGTTGAAGTGTATGTGCCAGGCGGCACTCTATACATTTTCCTACATTATTCGGTATTTGTTTATTGCTTTCGTAAAAGTTGTTAAATTTCCGCAATGTGTTTGGCTTACCTAGTCGCGATGACTGAGTTCCGTCATGACAGGTTCACGATTGGTGAACTAGGGTCGTGACAAGAACGATCATGGCAAAATGATGAATATTGATCATTAGATTGTTTCTGATCGACCCACAAAAATATAGGTGATTTGGAGCCCGTTGCCTAATTCATAAAGATGGCATGGGTTTTATCACATAAAAATTGAAATCGTCCTAAATTCTTATTTTATATCTCTAAAAAGCTAAAAAAAAAATGAGGAAGAACCACGGTGAAGAAATGACTATTGTTCATTTGGTCATTTTTTATGGACCCACATAATTTTAGGTTATTCGGAACCTGTCGCCTTAATTCATGAAGATGGATGGACATTAGCACTCGAAAAACTAGAAACTATCTTGATTTCCTATTTTATGGCCCTAAAACGTCAAAAAAGGAACAATCATGGCAAAGCGATGACTATTGTTTGTTAGGTCATTTTTGATGCGCTCAAAAAATTTTAAGCTATTCAGAGCTCATCATTCAAATTCATGAAGATGTAGTAAATATTAGCTCACAAAAAATTAAAAATCAACATGAATTCCTATTTTATGATCCTAAACACTAAAAAACGAAAAAAGTTCACGGCGAAATGATGATTGTTGTTCATTAGGTTATTTCTGATAGGCCCACAAAATTTTATTTTATTTAAGATCCATTGGCCAAATTCATGAAGATGACGTGTATATGAGCACACGAAAAAATTAAAATCATTCTGAATTCCTGTTTTATGACCCTAAAATGCAAAAAGCGAGGAATGGTCATGGCAAAGCGATGACTATTGTTCATTAGGTTATTTCTTATAGGCCCACAAAAATAGAATTCGAAGCTCGTCACCCAATTCATGAAGAGCGTGGATATTAGCACACAAAATTAAAAATTATCCTGAATTTCTGTTTAATGGCCTTAAAATATTTAAAAAAATTAGGGGCAGTCATGGCGAATCAATAACTATTGTTCATTCAATCATTTCTGATGGTCTCACAAAACTTTAGGCTATTCATAGCCCGTCAATCTAATGCATGAAGATTAAGCGGACATTAGCACACGAAAATTAGAAAATCTTCTTGAACTCCTATATTATTGCCTTAAAATGCTAAAAAATGAAGAATCATCGTGACGAAGTAATGATTATTGTTTATTATATCTTTTATGATGGGCCCACAAAATTTTAGGCTATTTGAAACCCGTCTCCCGAATTTATGAAGATGACGTGGACATTAGCACAAGAAAATTTAAAAATTGTCTAAAATTCTTGTTTTATGGCCCTAAAAAGTCAAAATACGAGGAAGAGTCATGGCAAAACGATGACTATTGTTCGTTGGGTCATTTCTGATTGGCCCACAAAAGTTTAGGCCATTCGGATCCCATCGCCTTAATTCATTATGATAACGTAGAAATTAGCACACGAAAAATTAGAATTCGTCTCAAATTCTTGTTTAATGACCCTAAAACGCCAAAAAATAAAGAACAATCATGGTGAAGCAATGATTATTATTCATTAGGTGATTTTTTATGGATCCACAAAATTTTAGGCTATTTAGCGTCAGTTATCCTAATTCATGAAGATGGCGTGGACATTAGCACACGAAAGATTAGAATCATTCTGAATTTTTATTTTATGGCCTAAAATGCCAAAATGAGGAACGATCATGGTGAAGCGATGACTATCGCTCATTAGATTATTTTTAATGGGCCCATAAAATTTTAGGCTATTCAGAGCATGTTGTCCTAATTCATGAATATAGCATAGATATTAGTACACGAAAAATTGAAAATAATCTTGAATTCATATCTTGTGGCCCTATAACAAAAGACGAGCAACGGTCATGTCGAAGCGATGACTATGGTTTATTATGTCATTTATTATGGGCCCACAAAATTTTAGGCGATTCAGAACTCACTGCCCGAATTCATAAAGTTGCGTGGATATTAGTACACAAAAAATTTGAAATCATTATGAATTCCTATTTTATGGTCCTAAAATATAAAAAAATATAAGGAATTGTTATGGAAACATGAAGACTATTATTCATTTGGTTGATTCTAATAGGCCCATAAAAAAATTAGCGATTCGAAACCCGTCACCTGAATTTATGAAGATAGCGTGGACATTAGCACACAAAAAATTAGAAATCATACTGAATTCCTATTAATGGCCCTAAAATGCCAAAGAAGAGGAATTATCATGGCGAAGTGATGACTGTTGTTCATTAGGCCGTTTCAGATTTTCCAACAAAATTTTAGGCTATTCAGAGCCGATCAACCTAATTCATGAAGATCACGTGGACATTAGCACGTGAAAAATTAGAAATCATCTTGAATTCATATTTTATGGCTTTAAAATACCCAAAAAATAAGGAATGGTCATGGTGAAATGATGGTCATTGTTCATGAGGTCGTTTGTAATGGGTCGACAAAATTTTAGGTGATTCAAAGCCCATCGCCTGAATTCATGAAAATGACATGGACATTAATACACGAAAATTTGGAAATCATCCTAAATTCCTCTTTTATGATCCTAAAACACCAAAAACAATGAACAATTATGGTGAAGCGGTGAATATTATTTATTTGATCGTTTATGATGGACCTATAAAACTTAAGACTATTTGGAGCCCATCTCCCTAATTCATAAAAATGGTGTAGACATTAGCCCATAAAAAATTAGAAATTATCTTGAGTTCCTATTTAATAGTAGTAAAATGTCAAAACACAAGGAACAATCATGGCGAGGTGATGACTAATGTTACTTAGGTCGTTATTGATGGACCGGCAAAATTTTAGGCGATTCAGGTTCGGACGTCTGGACCCAAGCAGTAGTTTGGGCTATAGCACATGAAAATCTAGAAATCAGAGAGAATTCCAGTTTTATGGCCCTAAAAATGCCAAAAAAAAATTAGGAACAATTATGGTGAGGCGATGACTATTGTTCCTTAGGTCGTTTTGGATGGGTCAACAAAATTTTGGATGATCCAGATCCGGACAACCAGACTCATGCAGATGGTGTGGGCTATAGCACATGAAAATCAGGAAATCGAGCGGAATTCTAATTTTTTTGCTCTAAAACGTCAAAAAACAAGGAACGGTCATGGCAATGTGATGACTAATGTTCCTTAGGTCATTTTTTAAAGGCCGAAAATTTTTATGCGATCCGAGTCTAGACCCATGCAAATGGCGTAGGCAAAAAACACACGAAAATCTGGAAATCGTGCGATATTCTAGTTTTATAGACTAAAACGCAAAAAATCGAGGAATGGTCTTGGCGAGGCAATGGTTAATGTCCCTTAGGTCTTTTTTGAAAGCCCATCAAAATCTTAAGCGATTTGGGTCCGGTTGATCGGAGCTGTGCAGATGGCGTGGGCTATGTAGCACACAAAAATTTAAAAATCGGTTGAAATTCTAGTCTTTTGGCCCTAAAATGCCAAAAAAAATAAGGAACATTCATGTCGAGGTGATGATTAATATTCCTTTTTTTATTTTTGATGGAGTGGATAAATGTTAGGCGATTCGGGTCTGGTCGCCCAGACGCATGCTGTTGGCGCAGTCTATATCACACGAAATTTGGGAATCGGACGAAATTCAAATTTTATGGCCCTAAAATACCAAAAAATGGGGAACGGTCATGAAGTGGAGATGATTAATGTTCCTTAGGTTATTTTTATGGGCCGACAAACTTTTAGGCGATTGGGTCCAATCGCCCAAACCCATACATATGGTGCAGTAACACACGAAAATCTAAGAATCGGGTGGAGTTCCAATTTTATGGACCTAGGATGCCAAAAAACGAGGAATAGTAATGGCGAGACAATGACTATTGTTCCGTAGGTCATTTTTTATGTGCTGACAAAATTTTAGACAATTAGGAACCCGTCGCGCGTATTCATGAAAAGAGCATGGACATTAGTATACGAAAAATTAGAAATCATCCTGAATTCCTATTTTAGCCTTAAAATGCCAAAAATGAAGAATAGATATGACGAAGAAACTGCTATTGTTCATTAGGTTGTTTCTGATTGGCCCACAAAATCTTAGGCGATTCAGAACCCTGCCAAATTCATGAAGATGGCGTTAACATTGGTACACAAACAATTTGAAATCATCCTAAATTCCTGTTTTATGGCTCTAAACCGTCAAAAATGAGGGACAGTCATGGCGAAGCAATGAATATTTTTCATTAGGTCGTTTGTGATGTGCCCACAATATTTTAGGTGATTCGTAACCGGTTGCCAGAATTCATGAAGATGGCATGAACATTAGCATATAAAAAATTGAAAATCATCCTAAATTCCTGATTTATGGCCCTAAAACACTGAAAAATGAGGATCATTCACGATAAATTAATGACTATTGTTTATTAGGTCATCTCTAAAGCCCACAAAATTTAGATGATCGGGAAGCCCGTCGCTCAAATTCATAAAGATGGTATGGACATTACCACACGAAAAATTAGAAATCATCCTAAATTTCTGTTTTGTGGTCCTAAAATGCCAAAAAATTTAGAACGATCATGGCGAAGCAATGACTATTGCTCATTAGGTCATTTCTGATGGGCTCACAAAATTTTAGACAATTTGGAGAATGTTTCCATAATTCATGTAGGATCTCCGGTTGATCGCTTATTAATTAATACCAAGATCATTTTTTATATAGTGGGATATGTGAGCACCCAATTTTTTTCCTACATGAAAATAACTCCTAAAAATATACCAAAAATAATTTTAATTGATTTTTAGGAGTTTTTCCCTATTTAGTTGCATTTCGTGCATTTTTAATATTTTGAAAATCATAGAAAAATTATAAAAATTATCACGTTTTAATTTCATGCCATCTTAGGCTACGTTTGCATGTATGAATTAATTTTATTAAGCAAAAATCACAAACAATGGTCATTTTTGCATACTTGGATTCTAGCCTTTAAAATTAGCATTTTCCTTATTTTTAAGTAAATTAGTTGTTTTGATATTAGAAATAAATAAAAAAAATTAATTTCTACAAAAATAGATTGATTTAGGATTTTAATTGATTAAAAAAAGAAAAAAAAACAAAGAAAAGGAAAATAGGAAGAACATATTTTTGGTCTTGTTTCTTTTAAAATTGGGCCAATTCCTAATGACCCAAAATAATTTTGAACCCCAACCAAATGCCAATGGAATTTTTACACCCTATAGAAAACCTTAGTACCCTATTTATTTTAAATAAATACTATTTTAAAATATTACATTCTATAAATACTTTTTATCCTTTATAGCAAAAAATCTAAATACAGTTACATCCTACAATTAAGGCACCATATATGCTAAATATTATTTTTCTCTCTCCCTTTTTGTATTTTCTCTCACATAATTACCGCGTATCTGCAAAGCCCAATACAATCTCTCTCTGTTTGCATACAACCAAACTCTCTTCTCCCATAAACCCTAGTTCCAATTTGAGAACAACGGCCAGCTTCGTTACCTTGAAAATTGGACAAAAGGTAAAAGATCAAAAAGGCCTCGTAGTATGGAACGACAACCTACTGAAGAAGAGTATTTGGCTATTTGTTTGATTATGCTAGCGCGTAGTAATGGTTCTTCTAATCAAGAACAGTCTCTATCACCACCGCCAGTTCCAATGATGAAAATACACGCGTCGTACACGAACACCTTGCCGTTGCGGGTAGCAGCGGTTGCGATTTCTTGCACCAGAACTTCCAAGGCTGGGGTTTTTGTAGATGTGTTAGGGGGCTGACCAGCCGGAATTAATGGCTGGCCGCCGGCCGGCGAAGCCATAGGGCTGTTTCTCTCTCTAGATCGCCCAAATTGCCTATTTGTATTCAGTTGTATTCAAATGTATTCTTCAGCTGTATTCACTTGTGTTCAAGTTTAATCAGTTGTATTTAACTATTTTATTCAGCAGTACTTGGTTGTATTCAATTATTTTATTCAGCAGAAGTTAGTTGTATTTTGTTGCGTTCAAGAGTTTATTCAGCTGTATTCAGTTGTATTTTTGTTGTATTCAAGTGTTTTATTCAGATGAATTAAGGTGTATTTTATTCTATTCAACTGTATTATTCAACTGTATTTCTCTTTATTCAGCTGTAATCTTTATTATGTATCTTTCAAATACAGATTAATGAGGGATCGTTTTAGTTCGTTGAGTTAAATTAGGAGAATATCATGTGATTTTATTTTCTTCCGTTTTTAGCGCAGATACGTTACTGTATTTAATGTTAATGTCGCTTGAATACAGCTAAATATATTTCAAACTTAGCTGGAATTCCAGATTTTACGCCTATGTTTTTTGTTGTATTAATGAATACAACAACTTAAATACATGAAATACATTGTATAAAAACATAAAAGGTATCTATAACACGTAATATAGCAAAGAGTATTTATAAATAGCTAATTAGACAAAAAAGATAGTGCTTTATGAAAAATTCTCAATGCCAGTACCCATTGACCCATTACCCATTTTCCATTATTGTACCCTAAAATCCCTCACATAAAGGGAACCAAAAAGAATCAGATTGGGCAGATTTTTCTAGACCTCTTGAACGCAGCCTTAGACCTTTTTCTTTCTTCTTCCTAGAAACTTCTCCAAAAAAAACAACCATGAAAATACTTTTTCTTTAGCTCTCATAACCATGATTGAACACCCCAAATTTAGCTGGAAAAACAAGCAAAAAATAGCCATGAAAACCAGCAACAGGAGCTCCAAAAATCAGCCCCAAACACAAGCTAAAAGCTGTTGAAATCTATTGAAAGGAGGGGAAGATCCGATCCTTGAGCTAAGACGTGAAGAACAAGGAGTAGAGAGAGAGAAAGCGTAGAATATTCTGGAGAAAAATTTTCTGTTATCTCACTATACCAACGTGTACAATTGTCTTTATATCTATTCTAACTAACTGACTATATAACACAAGTATAATTAAATGTAACACTAAGATAGCACTAATTCATTATGTACAAACATTATTGCTTATGTACAACTACACACTTCACATACTAATTTTAACACTCCCCCTCAAGTTGGGTGATGAAAGATGTTTATCATGCCCAACTTGCTAACCATTTCACTGTGTAGCTGCTTCCCAAGTGCCTTGGTCAATATGTCTGCTATCTGCTCTTTACTGGGCACATGAGCTGTTCTTATCATTCCAATTTGCAGTTTTTCTCTAACAAAATGGCAGTCAATCTCTATATGCTTTATACGCTCATGATACATAGGATTAGATGCAATCTGCAGTGCTGTTTTGTTGTCACAATATAGCTCCATAGGCAAGTCAACTTTTACACCTATCTCCTCAAGTAATCCCTGTAACCATACTAGTTCTGCTACAGTTGTGGCCATACTCCTGTATTCTGCTTCTGCTGAACTTCTTGAGATTGTGCTTTGCTTTTTGGACTTCCAGGAACTGATTGAATCTCCAAGCTTTATGCAATAACATGTTATTGACTTTCTGGTAACTGGCCATGATGCCCAATCAGCATCACAAAAAGCCATAATCTTGCCACTCTATCTACTGCTCATCAACAAACTTATTCCTGAGCTGTTTTTCACATATTTTACTACTCTTAAAGTTGCTTCATAATGAGACTGTTTTGGTGCATTCATAAATTGACTTAGAGTTTGAATTACAAAGGAAATATCTGGCCTTGTGATTGCCAAATATAGAAGCCTGCCAATCAATCTCTGATATATTCTTATGTCTTCAAGTTCATTATCATTCTCCTGTTTTCCAAATAGTTTGTCATACTCCACACTAGTTAGCTTCACATTTTGATCAAGTTGAAATATAACTGGTTTTGCTCCCCCTAAGCCACATTCTGAGATAAGTTCTAAGGCATATTTCCATTGATTCATAACAATGCTTTTCTGTGACCTTGCAAATTCAATACCAAGGAAAAATTTAAGTTCTCCTAAATCTTTCATCTTAAAATTATCATTCAAAATCTTCTTGGCATCTTGGATTAAATCATTGTGACTTCCTGTGATTAGGAGATCATCCACATATACTAATATGATTACTATGTCTCTACCACTTCTTTTGGTAAATAAGGAATAGTCCAGTTTACTTTGAGTGAAACCAGAATCTACCAGCGATGAAGTCAGTTTCAAGTTCCATTGTCTGTTGGCCTGCTTCAAATCATACAGGGACTTGAGTAGTCTACACACCCTAGTCTCCCCCTGACTACCAAAGCCCTGAGGCAATGACATGTAGACCTCCTCTGAAAGGTCACCTTGGAGAAATGCATTATAAACATCCATCTGAAACAAAGGCCAAGCATGTTGGGTAGCTAAGAAACCACACTCCTGATTGTCACCATCTTAACCACAGGAGAAAAGGTCTCATGATAATCCAGACCTTCCTATTGAGTAAACCCCTTATCCACTAGCCTTGCTTTATACCTTTCTATAGAACCATCACCTTTGTATTTAACCTTATAAAACCATTTACAACCTATGAGTGACTTACCTGCAGGCAAATCTACTAACTCCCAAGTATTATTATCTGTAAGTGCTTGAATCTCCAGTTTCATAGCTTGAACCTCCAGTTTCATAGCTTGAACCCAATTACTGTCAGTGACAGCTTGATCAAAAGAAGTAGGTTCAACAATGGATGAATAGGAAGATAAGCAGGTTTGATAAGAGGGAGATAAAGAAGAATAACTGATGGAATTAGTGATGGAATAAGGAGTAGAAGATGAAGGTTTGACATGATGGATAAAATTTGTGAGCCATAAGGGAGGTTTAGATGTTCTCCCAGATTTCCTTAAAGGAGCTACAGGAGTAAGATGTAAATCCTGGTGTTGATGAGTTGGAGGATCAGACAGAGTAGGAAATGAAGAGATAGGAGAAGGAATAGGTGAAGATGGAAATGAGGAGGATACAGGAATAGGAGAGTGAGGAGATAAAGCATGCTCAGGGGTGATTACAGGAACAGGATAATCTGAAGTCACAGGTGGTGAGGGAGACATAGAGGTAGGAAAAGAATCAACAAGAGGAAAAGGTGTAGTATTCTGAGGGAATGTAGGAGAAGAACTTGAAGGCAAAGTATGTAGAAATGTGGACTTAGGATATTTGAATGGAAACACTGTTTCCCTGAAGGAAACATCCCTACTAACAAAGAATGCCCCAGTAAGAATATTGTATAATCTGTATCCCTTTTGTGAGGTAGAATAACCCATGAAGATTGCGGGCATAGCCTTTTGTGAGAATTTATCAGTGTTATGCAAAGTAGTTGCATAGCACAGACAACCAAAGACTCTAATAGGATCAAGTTTGGGAGGATGTCCATGAAAAACCTCATAAGGAGATTTCCCAGATAGGACTGAAGATGGCAGTCTGTTAATAAGAAAGGCTGCAGTTAGCACACATTCCCCCCAGAATTTTAATGGAACATGAGCTTGAAACCTAAGAGCTCTAGCCATTTCAAGCAAATGCCTATGTTTTCTTTCTGCTACTCCATTATGCTATGGAGTGTGTACACAGGAACTTTGATGTAAAATGCCAAGTGATGAGAAAAGGGTTGAACATTGAGAATTGAAGAATTCAAGACCATTATCTGATCTTATGATCTTAATTGTGGTAGAAAACTTGTTTTTGACAAGAGAGAGAAAAGATTTGATTAAAAGAAAGATATCACTCTTCATTTTCATCAAGTAGATCCAAGTCATTCTAGAGTGATCATCTACAATAGTAAGAAAGTACTTGTATCCATTGTAGGTACATTGTCTATAAGGACTCCAAACATCCATGTGTACAAGATCAAAAGGAGATACACTTTTCTTTGTACTAGTAGGAAAAGGAAATCTAGTTTGCCTTGCTAAAGGACAAACAGTACAGTTTAAACTGTCTTTATTCAACAAATGAGTCTTCAATGAAGGAATTTTTTGTAATACTGCGACAGGTGCATGACCAAGTCTTTGGTGCCAAATGGAAGGATGTGAGCATGGCTTTGATGTGGTATTAGATGACTCTGAGAGTGAAATATTAGAATCTGAAGTTGCTGGAGATGTAAAGGAGTTGAGAGCAGGAACTGAAGGTGTGTCAGGCACTTTGACAGGTGGTGGTATCTTGGCAGGTTGAAGTATGTAAAGTCCATCCTTCTCCTTACCAATCCCTCTCACCCTGCCATTGTAGAGGTCCTGTAAAATACAAAATTCAGGAAAGAATAATGCACAACACTTCAGTTCTTTAGTTAACTTTGAGACAGATAACAAGTTGTATTTGAAGTTGGGAACATAAAGGACATTATATAGTTCTAGATCATTGGAAAGGGTTAAGGATCCTGTATGAGTTACAGAAGTAGTGTTACCATTGGGCAAATATACTTTACTAGAGTTTGAGGCAATAGAGTGAGACTTATTTAAGATGTCCAAGCTAGAGACCATGTGATTCGAAGCACCAGTATCAATAATCTAGGAATTAGCTTCAGAACCTACAGAAAGACACGCATTAAGCAGATCAACCATACCTGCCATGTTTACTTTTGCATCTGTTGTTGAAGGCTCCTTGTCAATCAGCTTCAGCAACTGATGGTACTGTTCTAGAGTGAAGAATGGTATATTGCTGGGCCCTCCTGATAAGCTATCTGTTGCACTGATTCCTTCAGATTCATCAATGCAGCTCACATTATTTGTTGTAGGTCCCCTGTTTCCTCCTGAATTTCCCTTGTCAAAAGTTCTCCTCTTGCTAAACTTGTTGTTAGGTGGATATCCAACCAGTTTGTAGCAATTTTCTTTATTATGACCCCTCATGTGGCAATAATCACATTGTAATGCATTATTTCTATTGTTCTTTCTGAATCTTTTATTTTGAATAGAAGCCAATGTTGTAGAATCATTCAAGTCAAGCTGTTGCAAAGCTGGTGCCACCTGAGATATCATACTTGATTGCATTCTTTGACTTTCATCTTGCATTATCATATTATATGCTTGATTAAGAGTGGGAACAGGGACAGTTAATAACACTTGACTCCTTGCCTATGCATATGTTTCATTTAAGCCCATTAGAAATTGTACCAGTCTTTGTTGCTCCATGTGCTCAGCATACTCCTTATGTTTGGTACAGTCGCATGGCAATGGTACTATTGACCAATACTCATCCCATGCACATTTCAGCTTTGAATAATATTCTGAAACTGATAGACTTCCTTGACTGGTGGTGTAGATTTCTCGAAGAAGTTGATAAACTCTAGTTAAGTTCTTCTTATCAAATCTCTCCTTCAAGTCTGTCCAAACATTATAGGCGTTGGTTGAGTACATTATAACATTCGCCAGCTCCTTAGACACTGAATTAGTTATCCAGGATAACACGAAAGCATTGCACCTTTCCCATTCATGCTCTAAATCACCACTATACTGCTTTTTCCGACATTTTCCATCTATAAAACCTAGCTTATTTTTTGCTAATAAAGCTATTCGCATAGAATTGCTCCAAGCTGTATAATTTTCTATTCTTGTTAATTGTTGAGGAATAAACACACTACCTGGACTATCTGAGGGATGCAGATACAGAGGATGCCTGGGATGAATGTCCGTAAATTTTTCTCCGTCGTCCTTCCCGGTCTCAGCAGTGGTGTTCGTCATGATTTATGGTTGAAATCAGTGATTCGAAGGTTGAATCTATATCAATCTTCAAGGAAAAGCTTTCACTTTCTCGGAATTCAAAAAGTTTGAGATCGATTACAAACCCTAGCTGGATTCCCCAAAATTTTGACACAAACTCTTAATCTCTCACTTCTCTGACAATTTATCTTAGATTCTTCAAAAGGATCTGATCAAATACCGCCATAGATCTATGGCTCTGATACCACATTGAAAGGAGGGGAAGATCCGTTCCTTGAGCTAAGACATGAAGAACAAGGAGCAGAGAGAGAGAAAGCGTAGAAGATTCTGGAGAAAAATTTTCTGTTATCTCACTATACCAACGTGTACAATTGTCTTTATATCTATTCTAACTAACTGACTATATAACACATGTATAATTAAATGTAACACTAAGCTAGCACTAATTTACTATGTACAAACATTATTGCTTATGTACAACTACACACTTCACATACTAATTTTAACAAAATCAGCTGGAGAAGGCAGCAAAAAAGAGCTTCAAAATACCACCCAAAATCCAGCGTAGAGAGCAGCAAAATCAGCTGAAAGTTCCAGCCAAAAGAAGCAGCGAAACAAGCTGCGAAAATCAGGCTCGAAACACCGTCGCAAAGCTTTAAAACCAGCAGCTCTTTTAACATCCAAAAACGAGCTCGCAGACATCAGAAAATCAGCAAGAAAAGCCACCATTGTTTGCTGAAATCTGAGCAGAAAACAATCCGGGAAAAGTTTTTCCGACGAGGTCTTGTTTCGAGGTTCCGACGTGAGTCTATTCGTTGTTAGATTCTTCAGCGTTCCTTTGTATACCTTGATTGAAAGCTTATAAAAGGTTCATTTTCTTTTCACATAATATTTTTAGCTATTTACTGCTTAGATTTTGTTGATATATGAATGCCTCTTCAAGATCTAGTTATTTGTTTCATGTGTGTTGATATATGAGGTGTGGTTTGAATTAACTACATGAATTGTAGAATCATTTTTCAACTTGATTAAATACTTTGGAGCTATAAGAATAATCTGACGTAATTTGGTGTTCTAGCAATTAACTCATTAAATTGTTGGGCCATATGGTTTAAGTGTCGCACAAACAAAGTTGGGCCGTTTGGCTTTCCGATCAATTTGTTCAAGTTAATGGTTGAATTATTAACTTTCGTTGCTAGGATTTTTATAGGGATTTTTACATACCTATATCATATACCAAACCTTATTACCCTCTATATTTAAGGATTGTGTTAATTACATTTAAGCATACCAAATTACCATTTATATTCCATAATTCAAATTAATGGTATAATTATATCTTCATTTATATTAGGCGTGATTTTAGCACCATATTTTCACTTTATTTTGTTTTACCGCCTCTCTCTCCTCCCACCCCCCACGATTTACCTACTGTTAATCACCCCCAACCCACGATTTTCCTTCAGTTTTCCCCCATTATCGTACTACCTCCTCTCACTACAATTATCATCTCTTTCTTCTACACTTAATTACCTTCACTAGTATCCCCACGATTTGCATTCACTTCCATCTAAAAATCAACACTCCTAAATCATGAATAAAAACCAACACTCCGAAAAAAAAATCATCAATAGCTAAAGTTATATTACCTGATATTCCATCCTTTGATTTGGGTGTTTTAACACCAAAATCAACACCCAAAAACCCACAATCGATGCATGCAAGTGAACAAACTACTGGTATTTCATCTCCAAGGCAAATGCGTGCTGAAATGAGAAGCAAACATTTGCATGATGTTAATGCTGGGGGAGTTGAAAAACTCAAACGCAAGGGTAAAGATTTGAGTCTAGATGATGATTTTGTAGATGATTCCCCCAAAGTCCCATCTGTGAAAAAACGCAAGGTATCTCCTTCTTCCTCAAAGAAAAAAAAAGAAGAAACCCTCAAAAAAATTTCCAAAATTGGTTCACCAAAAAATTTCAATAAAGGTAATCACTATTTATTTTTTCTCACTGTTTTGTTGTTTGATTTTGGTTGTACAAATCAGTTGTTTAAGTGTTAATTTAGTGTTCAAGTTAACAAAATGTGGTACTGTTATATCTACGCAGTTTATAAATGTAGTTAGTTTGTATTTTATTTGTAGTCTAATCGTTAAATTGTAGTTCATTATAATTAATATACATTTTGTAACATTTAACTTCATTCTAAATACAAATAAGCTACAGAATTGAAACTTACTTGAAGTATCTGTTACATTCTGTAGTTAATGTGTACACGTCCATTGTTCTTATTTGATTGTTCAAGTTTATTTTTGTAAAATATTGTGTTTTCCTAATTTTGTAGATTCTCTGTCTCAATTTTTTAGTTTAATTATAACTTTGACTTTTTGACAGTGTATACATATAGTTATTTTGTAGTTGATATTTAGTCTGATGGTTAAATTGTAGATATGTTATTTTTCATTGTGTCCTGTATAGCTAATGTAGTTAACTTCTTTCTAACTACACTCAAACAACATTTAGTTGCTACACTTGAAGTAACTGTTACATACTATAGATAAAGTTAACATGTGCATTGTTCTTCTGTTATTTTTTTGTAGTTATAGGTGTGGGTAGTCTGTTCTTCTTATAGTTATATTTTGTATTTTTTATGTAGTTATATGTAGATTAATGCTTCTTTTTTATGCAAACTACTAATGTTCATTAATTTTATATTTTCTGCAAACTGGTCCTTACTTTGCACAACAAAATATTGATTATGGTGTGGTTAGATTCCACAGTTTATGTGATACTAGCATACCTAGCCAGATACAAGATTTACTTTCTCCAAATGCTTTAAGGGCTTTCAAAAAAATTTATTTTGGTTACTTATTAGGTCTCCCCACAATCTGTATGCAAAACCAATCATTTCATCTTCTGATGAAGTATGAATTGACAAAGTCTACTGACTCATATTTTTCAGTATTATTGAAGGGTGAAAAATTAAATTTTTCCTTGAGAGAATTTGGGTTGATAACTAGTTTTAATTGTATTAATAATTTTCAGACTATGGTTACACATCCACCTATGTTAGCCCTTTAATGAGTACATATTTTCCAAACAAAGAAAGGGTTGAGAAATGGCACTTGAAAAATGTAGTGACTAATAAAGCATGGGTAAATGATGTGGATGCTGTGAAGTTGTGTATTCTATATATGTTGGAATTTTTTGTTTGTCCTTCAGATAAAGACAATGTGTCTTTCATAGACAAGTTTATGTTCTTTCTAATAGAGTCTGGTAATTTTGAGACATACCCATGGGGTATCAAATCCTTCAAGCAGGTTATTCAATCTGTACGACATCGTCTTAATCCTCAAGTACATTCTTATCTTATACGGGGATGCTCATTAGCCTTACAAGTGTGGCTATATGAGTGTTGCTCATCCGTCAGCACCGAGCTTGCTACGAGGTGTTCTGAATCTATACCTCGCATTCTGAGATGGTCAGCTACAAAGGGGATGATTTGGTTAAGTGCAATTGAAGATAAGTTGATTAAGCCTGAGTGGCTCAAGGTATTTTTTTCCACTTTTGTTTTATGCTACAATTACATTTATAATAACTACATTGAATCTACATTTTTTTGTCACTTGCATTAACTTTTATTTGCATCTTTCAGTTTACAAACATGATTGAATCTGGAGAGGAGCTTGGAGTGCTTAATCTACCAGACAAGATTCAATATGAAGATGAACATGATGCTCAACCATCACATGTTCCAACTGCTGCTTCTCCATCATTTGAACCCAAAGATACAGATTCTCAAAAGGACATTGAATCTGTTAGTAGCAAGCTCATGAAGTTGGAAAAGGGGATTAAGCAGGTATTATGAATAAATACAATATATATAGATATAAATTGCTACATTTTGACTTCATTTCATAACAATTATAGTATGTTATACATTGTAGTTAATTTGTGGTATAAATTTATAACAAATATAGTTTGTTGAATTGTAGTTTAACTGTAGCAATTACATTAAGATTACCCACTAATTATACATTTAATTTTTAGGTTGATGGTAAGTTAGATGCTTTTAGGAAGGCAGTTTTTGAGGAATTCTCAAGCCTTCGAGAGTTCATAGATCAATCTTTGAAGAGTGTGATGAATGTGGTAAACAGGAGGTTTGATTTGGACGACTCGAAAGTAAGAATTTACATATATTTTTGTAATAAGACTAATTAAGACACATGGATAAATTATTCTCAAATATTACCCAAAATTGTAGTTTGCTGGTAGTTCAACCAAAAACAATGACAAACATCAAAGAGAGAACAACCAGCAATTCCAGTTCAATGTTGGTGAGGCACATAACGCAGGTACAGAACCATTCCTTCATTACAATAAGGTTTTTATCCATAATTTTAAAAATTTACTCCTTAACTACATATTCCTACATATATCTACAATTCTAATTTCCTATTATTCATTCAAGATGAAGTTTCAGCACAACATCTACAAGGAAATGTTGAGGAAGAACCAGTAATTGATGAAGTACCTGAGGCACAACAAGCAGGTAATATATTCTGTATATTCTCTTTAACTCAATAATATTGTTCATAACTACATATATCTACACTTATCTACAGAAGGTGAATTTTCTTCAGGGGGTGTGCCATCAATGGTTGAGGATGAAGCAGCAATTCAAGAAGGAGCTGAGGTACAAAAAGAAGGTATTGTTTCATAATTTACTTGTTAATAGAAAATTGTTGCTTATACAATTATACAATGCTGTTACGTATGTTATTTTATATGTAACAGATATTGAAGATAACGTTCCACAGTCGCCAATTCACGGTGTGACTGTGACTAAAGTTGTTCCTGAAGGCATTGATAAAAAAGGTTTGACATTAGATGACTTTGACCTGCCAGAAAACTTATCACAGTTGGTCATGTATGGTGAGCCCATACCAGATGAATTAACCCCTGTTCATCTCGGTAGAACTAGGCAACCGGAAAAATATGCACGATCACCTTTCACACCTTTGTATAGTTTTGGAGGCAGAACATCTGTTGGACCTAAATTTTTTTACCTCAAACACCCCTTCACAAGTGTCATAGGTAAAAATGTAGATCCTGAATTGACAGAAAGGTTCACCAACTGGTTATACCTTCGTAGTGATAAAGTATCTAGGAGGTATAAAATTCATTTTGTAGTGATTTTTTTACTTTAAAGTTGAAATTCATTTTGTCAATTTTTAGTATTTCATATTTTTTTGTTATTCCAGGAGGAAAGATTACTTTTCCAAGAAGGATAACCAAAAATTAAACCTTGGTTGGATCTTGGTTGTGAAAAGATTGATAAGAAGGACTGGTTTTATGCCCTTGCTCACCCCGGACAAGTCATCAATAACACTGTAAGTATAAAGAACGGAATCATTCACAATATTTGTTTTGTCTTCAACTTTGTAGTGTAAATGTAGTTAATACGTAGTTGTTTTGTAGTTTGATGGGTCAATAGTAGACATAGTCCTAGTGCACTTAACTTCATACTAAGTACAATTAAATTACATTTTGTGAGGTACTTGGACTAACTGTTATATTTCTGTAGTTATAGTGTAGCTAATGTGCAGCAATCTGTTAAACTTTTTAATAAATTTAAATTGTAGTTAATCTGTAGCTTTTTTATAGTTAATTGTGGTTACACTGTAGCTTATTGTATATGTTTATTCTATTTTGGCAGCACATTGATATTATTATGTATTATCTGCGAAAAAGAGGCAAATATGGCCCCAACAACAATACAAGGTTCACAACAACCGATTGCTTGTTCAAGACAAAGATTGAAATAATCTATGACAAGTTCATAAGTTCTCCACCGGAACAAAAGTATTCGGTTGTTAAACCCGAGGATGATGTTGCAGAATATATTCTCGGGTATAGATTACTTGCTAATGTTTCCTTGGATCTTGTGCTCATACCTGTGAACCTTGTAGAGAACTTCCATTGGTTGTTGCTAGTTTTAGACATAAAGGACAGGCAACTTTATGTTTATGATTCCATGGTGAGAGCAAACCGTCATAAAACAGTTGAGACATTGGTTGACAAGTTTTCAATCATTATCCCTTTGTATTTGTCATGCACTGGTTTCTATGGTAAACGTAAAGACATTGACTTCAAGACCACAAAGGCATACATCGAGAAACCAGTTACGGACCCTCTCGACATACAATGGATGGTTGCTGAGATTCCACAACAAAAGGAAGGCTCACTGTAAAAAACTAATCTCCCTTTCTATATGTTTAATTATTTTATTTTAATCATTTGTTATATAATGAAAAATTCTCAACTTATGCAGCGATTGTGGTGTATTTGTGGCTGCATTTGCGGAGTATGTTAGCCTTGGAGATTTGTCTATCCCAAAGGAAGATCTTTCTGATATTGACCAACACCGTACACGCTATGGAGCTCTATTGTGGGACTATGCTACAAAGAAGCAAGATGATGGGTCAATCAGTGAGAGTGAGGTTACTGGCAGGCTAGCAAGGAGGAAGGGTGCTCCGGCAAAAAATGAGAGGACTAGAGTGCAACGAAAGAAGAAATAGACTATTTTGTTCCTAGTTTGGTCTGTTTAATTTGGTAGTTGAATTGGAAAACAATGTAGGAAATATATCTTTTTAGTTTACTACAACACTTTATGTTGATTACATTATACTCGATGATTCAAGTACTCTGTTTACCTTATTTACATCAACTGCTTTGTCTTACAATTTGACTTTAATCTTCAAGTTATTTTTATAAATACCTTCAAGTGCCTAGTAATATCTGTATATAGCTGTCATTTGTTACACAACATAAAGATTAAATAAATACAGGAATCATCTAAATAATTTAGCCATCTTTTATCAACAATATTTTTAAAAAAAAATTATTTTATCTACATTTAAACTATATTTTAACTACACCTTTAACTACATATGAAAAATGCAACTACAGTTGTACCACAGTTATACTATATATTCACTAAAATTTGTAGACAATTTACATTGAATGCATTCTTTATTGATATCAGTTTTTTTGTATATAGTAAATATTAAATTTTAACTATTCTATAAGAAAAAAGACAACTTTATATGCTTGACAGAATACATAAGAACATATATAGCACAGATTCACAAATTGATGTTTATACTTCTTAATCATCTTCAAACACTTAAACAATTATACAATAAAATCTGCTAATTTGAGTCATCTAACATTTATTTTGAATAACAAATCTAACTACATGATATTCATTTCTTTTTTGGTGCATTCTTGCAAGTTCTTTTGTTATTCCCTTCACCTCCACAATTGCCACATGACACCTTGTACTTCTTTGACTTAATTTCATCAAATGCTTTATATCTTTCCTTGTGAGGTCTCCCTGACTGCCTTTTATCCCCCCGCTGGTGGCTTTACTACCTCATCCAAAATATGTTGTGGCACATCCCATTTGCCTTCATCAGGAAGAGGATATACTAGCATTTCATAGGTAAGCAGAAGGCTCTTCCTTGTGTAATACGGAGAACAATAGTTTTCGTATGTTTCATTCCTATGCCTTAATGCTGCCAAAGCATGCGCACAGGATAGTTCATCAAGTTGGAATTGTCCACAGCTACATTTTTTATTTTCTAGATACACAATGTACCGCTTCACACCATCTAACACAGTATGTATAAGATCTGTTGAAGCCCTCACCTACAATTGAAGAACAAACATAATTAATAATACATCAATCATTAAAATGGATTACCAATAATTTACCTACAAATCAGCAACAAATATATTACAGCTCATATACAAACTACAATTACCGATAATTTAACTACATTTTAACTACAATCTTTAAAAACTGCAACTAGTATTTTTTTTTCTCCTACACCAATAAAAAATATTTTACCCTTAATTTCTGAGATAATGTATTGTTTTCTTCCAATTCTTTATTGTATTTGTGACCAAGGTATGTGAAAGTACCATTTGCCTTTGATAACTTTTCTTTTGTCCAACGTTCAAGAAGAGTCCTCATATATTCAAGTAGATCAAATATTGACAGCTCTCTTGCCTCTTTTGTTACAACATTCAACGACTCGACAATGTTTGACGTCATAGTAAATGTTCTATTCACCGTTGCATGAACTCTTGACCATCTATGATAGCCAATATCATATAGGTAAGACTTTACACGCGGGTCTACCTCTTCAATCTTCAACATCCTTTCATTAAATTCATCCAGAGTGTATGACCGTGCTGTAGCAAAGTACAATTCATGTAATTATAGGTGTCCCTTCTTGAATNTTCAGTATACTCTCATTCCTATCTGAAACAACACACATTGAAGGTCTTTCACCATATGCCTCCTTGAATTGCTCAAAGAACCACTTCCAAGACGCGTTGTTTTCAGAATCAACTACAGCATATGCCAAGGGCAAAATAGTACCTACATTTTGTGGACATAAAATATGATTAAATATCAACTATAATATATATTGAGAATATACACAAGTTAACTACAATCTTTTATATAACTACAAAATAACTACAACATAACTACAATTAAATTACATTTTAAAGACTGTCCACAAAATAACTACAAAATTATTCCACTATTTACCTGCTGCATCCATGGTGCTAGCTGTCAGTATAATCCCCCGGTAGGCTGACTTTAAGAATGTCCCATCAACCACTACTACCGGCCTACAATGTTGCCAATCATTTATTGATGTACAAAGAGCAACAAATGCGTATAAGAAGCAATCATCTGCTGCCTTCTTCAATTTAACAACAGAACCAGGATAATTCTTCTCAAGAATATAAAAATATTTGGGTAATTTGTTGTAGGAGTCACACGGATTCCCTCTCAAAAACTGTAAAGCTTTTTCCTTTGCTCTCCATGCTTGCATGTAGCTTAGGTTCAGTCCATGTTCGGATAACATGTCAGTTTGTATGTCCTTTGGTGTGTAAACAGTCTTAGGATCACAATACTTTGGAACGACCATGCTACCAACTACTGCTGCAGTACGTTTGCGCTGTATGAATGTTTCGTCCATTAGGCAGCATGTGTGTTGCCGGATGAAACTTCTTACCTTGAACATTGCTGAATCATTAATCGACGTTGCCTTGAAATGCCATTTACAGCTTTCAGCAACACATATAAGCCAGTAGCTACAAAAAAAATACAATATTTTCACAAATATATGAAAACTTCAATAAACTACAAATTAACTACAGTTGAACTACAATTTATTAAAACCACCTATCTTCCATAATGCACTGATTTTGCTGATATACTATCCACAAATAACTACATACCTTCTATGACTAGATCTTTTTACTCTGAACTGGAACTTGTGCATCACTGAATAATTCTTCATTGCAGCAGCTACTATTTTTTTGTCCTGATAAACTTGTCCTTCTTCAATATATGTTTGCGTAGATTCAGTTATTATTTCACTTTGATATTCCTCTATAGCTGGTGAGGATGGAATTTCTAGTAACTTTAGGGATTCAGAAGAACCTGAAGACAATAAATTCATAAATGTAGTTTCTATGTAGATAATTTTGAAATCAACATTGCTTTATCCTTTTCAGAACTATGTGAGATTTGTAATCTAATTGTAGTTAATTGTAGTAATATTGTAGATAACATTGTAATACCATATCTCACATCAATGTCGAATCAAACATACCTGCACTGGTGCTTTCATTGCTGATTGCCAATTCCATATTGAAATCTCTTACGCTTATACATAAAGGATACGAACCTAAGTTTTTATTCTCCTTTTTGGTTTCCATGTACACACGAACCCCCATATCATTCCTAATCTCCATTGGAGGATAATTCTCGTTCACAATGTATTTGATTTCTATAATTTTATCCGATGTATCAATCAATAATTGTTCTGCAATTGTAAAAATTAGAATTCCGTAGCTTGCATTATCATCCACCACAATGGCATCAACTTCAAAATCTCTATATCTGCCATAGCTATCCCAATTACCATTCGTTTTCAGCATTATTGGGATTTTTGACATGATTTCGTGTAGTTAAAAAACAAAAGACGAAGAACAGATATAGTTTCTACAATTTGAGTACTTGTGTCGACGAAGAACAATTTTTAATTCTACAATTTGAATTGAGTTGTAGAATTAGTAAAAGCAATTTGATTACAGTAGCTTCAGTAGCTTTCGATTTTTGAGAATTGTAGTTGAGTGAGAGAAGAGAGATCTCTTTCCGTTGAGGAAGGAGAGAATTACGCATCAATGAGATCTCCTTCCGTTTCAAAATTCGACTTTAATGTAGATAGAATCACACGCATATCTTGTGCCTTCTTTTTAGCGCTAAAATTATGGCAAAATCTACCTATTTTTGGATTGGTATATATTTTGTAGTAGAAATATGGATTACCCGGGTAAATAACAAAATATGAATATTTTTGGTAATAAGATTTGGTATATGGTATAGATAGGTAAAAATCTCATTTTTATATTGGTCATACTACTGCCAAGAGCATTGAAATGTGAATTCCATTTTTGGTCCACTAAGTTTTAATAATTTGAACCATTATAGTTATACAATACATGAATTCTTCCGGGCCCTAAGAATTAGTTTGAAAGCTTAGCCCTCTCACACCTTAAGTCAAGGGATCCTTAGTTTGAACTTCAAATTAGGATTTGAATACAAATATTCTTACTCTTAATTAATTGAAATGTAACCTTTCGTTGAAATAATTTGAGGCGTGTCATGCCAAATAAAATCCCTAAGTGCATGGACCTCGTTTAATTAATCTTAATCCTTAAAAATCGAGGCGTGCCATTTAGTTGAATTTTTCCTGGCCCTCGCAAAATTGAAAACGCGTAGTTGCTTTGGGCGCGTTATTTTAATAATTTACTTTCCTAAACTCGAGTGTGCGTTTCATGTGATCTAAATCCAAATCTTAAAATGTTGAATAAAATGTGTTTCAGATTGCGAGTGCATTTCATGTAGCGCGATCCAATTACATATTTTAAACGACGTTAAATCTTCTTTAAAATTAATTAAAAGCGGTTAATAGTTTAAAATGGTATCATAGGTTAAAACATGTATTAAAATCAGATAAAATGCCAGTTATGATAGTTTAAGCAACCATACTAAAACCACAGAATCCGGGGGTGCCTGACTGACACCTTCCCTCGGGTTAACAGAATTCCTTATTCAGAATTTCTGGTTCGCAGACTTCAAAAGGAAAGTCGATTTTTTCCTCGATCTAGGATTTAAAAATAAACCGGTGACTTGGGACACCAGAAACAAACCATCCCAAGTGGCGACTCAGAATAAAATTGAATAAATAATCTCATTTCGAATAATGTCACTTAAATTATGCTACCTTCGGGTGTGTAAAAAGGAGGGGTGACAGGAGATCCAAGTGAAATCATAGATCGCCTAGTGTGGCCTAAAAATCTATCATGTATTATTTATGATCGTCTAAGCGATCTCCAATTGATCGTTTAATAGTTATTTTCGGTATTTTTTATCTAGAAATCACCTATGTATTATTTGTACTTTTCTAAACGAGACAAGAAGGGTTGCTCTGATGGTAAGCAACCTCCACTTCCAACCAAGAGGTTGTGAGTTCGAGTCTCCCCAAGAGTAAGGTGGGAAGTTCTTGAAGGGAAGGACGTCGAGGGTCTATTTGGAAACAGCCTCTCTACCCTAGGGTAGGGGTAAGGTATGCGTATACACTACCCTTCCCAGACCTCACTAAATAGGATTATACTGGGTTGTTGTTGTTGTAAATGATCTTCGGTTTATTGCTTATAAGTTATTAGCGCGATTATTTTTTATAAAATGGGAAACGTATTAAAATCATCGATCGCTTATGTTTTATCCAAAAATCACGTGTATTTTTTATGATTGCTAAAGTGATCTGTGATTGATTGCTTATTAATTAGTACCAAGATGTTTTTTATAAAGTGGAGATTTTGGTGAAATTATAAATTACCTATATATTGTTTAGAAATCGCTCGTATATTATTTATGGCCATCCAAAATGATCCAGGATTATTTTTTTGTATAAAGTGGGAGATTCTAATGAAATCATAGTTTGCCTATGTGTTATTTAGAAGTCAGTCATGTATTATTTATGATCGCCTAAGTGATATGTGATTCAATTCTTATTAGTTAATACTGATGATGTCCATCTCATTTGAAGAAGTATTAGGCATGTGCCTAATAAAAGTTTCTTTGGTTTGGTAGCCAACCTTGTTGACTTGTTTTGGTTAGGTAGCCAACTTTGTTGAATTAGTTTTGGTTGGTAGCCAACCTTGTTGAATTTCTTTGGGTTGGTAGCCAACTTTGTTGAATTGTGAAAAGTGTGTGTAAATTGTCAAATATTGTAGGCTTTAGAGAGTGAAGCTTTGGCTATAAAAGGAAAGCTTCAATTCTCATTTCCATATA
>MU674162.1:65891-78979 GCA_026770625.1 Nicotiana glauca | reverse complement strand
TGAGCCAGGGTCTCCTGGAGCGCTGGAGTAGTAGTAGCTGTAGTAGGTGTACCAGGTGCCTGTGCTCCAACTGGATCTGCTGGCGGTACCTCAGCGGCAGCGCGCGTGGGTGTTGTGGCTGCACCTCAGGCGCGTCCTCGACCTCTACCCCGGCCCCGGCCTTTGACGGCGGTAGTCGGGGGCGGGTGTGCCTGGTCCTCTAGTGTAGCACGTGTCCTCACCATCTATGAGAGAATAGAAGATAGAAGTTTAGAATTGGTGTCAAAACATCGCACGCCAAGGAATTCAAAAGAAATGAAGATTTTACCTAAACAGTTACATAGCCTCTCGTAGATAAATACGGACGTCTCTGTACCGATCAGCGAGACTCTAATAAACCGGCATGTGTCCCGTGACTCCTATGAACCTAGGGCTCTGATACCATCTTGTCACGACCCTAGTTCACCAATTATGAACATGTCATGACGGCACCTAGTCTTCGTGACCAGGTAAGCCTAACACATTGCGGAAGTAAATAACATTTGCGGAATTTATAATCAAAACTAAATAACAGGAATAATGTATACAGTTGCCACATGGCATATACACTTTAACACTTTAAAAGTTATAAAACTATCCCCAAGACCCGGAAACCCACGGGCAACACAGACTGAGAATGAAAAACATAATGCTGCTCTAATTATCCGAAAATGTCTATAATAAGGAATAACGAAATATCATCGAGCTAACTACAACGTAGAGTGAGCGGGAGACTCTTCGGTCTGCGGAAGCGACAGATATACCTCAAGTCTCCGAAAATGCTCCTGCAGCTACTGGAAGTGCGCATGCGTAGAGGTACCTGGATCTGCACATGAAAAACATACGCAGAAGAGGCGTGAGTACACCACAGCGGTACTCAATAAGTGCCAAGACTAACCTCGGTTGGGTAGTAACGAGGAAAGGTCAGGGCTCTACTGAGACAGAAACAATAAAATAGCAAAATATTAACAGTGTTGAAGTCTGATGAAAACTAATGAACACAGCAATGTGGTACGACAGTTCAATGAAATATAATACTGCAAGACAAAACAGAAACACAGAGTAAATACAGCTAAATTACAAGAATACCGATGAGGGTTTCCCAGGATACCGTCCTGTAGCCCTTTTCTCAATTATCCAATGGATCTCCCGGGATACCGTCCCGTAGTCCAATTCTCATATCAATATCAAAGGATCTCCCAGGATACCGTCCCGTAGTCCGAAAATAAAATTGCAGGGGGATCTCCCAGGATACCGTCCAGTAGTCCCAAAATAAAAGTGCAGGGGGATCTCCCGGGATACCGTCCCATAGTCCCAAAATAAAAGTGCAGGGGGATCTCCCGGGATACCGTCCCATAGTCCCAAAATAAAAGTGCAGGGGGATCTCCCGGGATAGCGTCCCGTAGTCCCAAAGTAAAAGTGCAGAGGGATCTCCCGGGATACCGTCCCGTAGTCCCAAAGTAAAAATGCATGGGGATCTCCCGGGAATCAAAATCGTTGTCCCGAAGAAAACAAACAAGGGGGAGCCCCGGAATCCTGCTTCCGTAGTCCCAATGTAAATGCGCGACCAACATCAGAGAAATATTCAGAAATTGAAGTGCAACAATACAAGGCAACAAATAATACTGGCCTAACATGATCCACGTAATCACATTTAAGACAATTTAAATAAATAGGCATTTTGGATCAATTAAACATGCTCTTCTACGCTAGCACATGCTATAATAGCAAGTAAAGTAAAGCAAATATGAAAGAAAATCCAAATCAAGTATTTAAGTAAAAATCTGAGTTTCAACAATTAGCTCAAGTACGCGCTCGTCACCTCACGCACAAGGCATTCAATTACCAATTATCACATCCTAAGGGACGAAGTCCCCCACACAAGGTTAGGCAAGCTACTTACCTCAAACCGGTGCGAAACCAACTGGGGAACGATGCCCTTGCCACAAGTATCCGACTCCAAATGACCCAAATCTATTCAATTCAATTACAAATAGTAAATATTACTGTAAACAATTGATTCCACTATTGAAATTAAAGCTAGGGCACGAAAATAGGTAAAATGACCAAAATGCCCCTCCATCCAACGTCTCGGAATCGAATAATTTTCACATTTTCAGAACCCCCGTACTCTCACGAGTCTAACCATATAAAAGTCTCCCAAATCGGAGCTAAAATGCCCACTCAAAATCACAAAATTAAGCCTAAGAAGTCTTACCCATTTTTCTCAATTTTAGACCTTGAATTTGAATTTTAATGGTTGATTTAGCTAGGAAATGATGGAATATAACTAGAAGGGATCAAAGCAACATTACCTAATAATCTTCTCTTCAAAATCCACTCAAAATCGCCTTCTCCCGAGCTCTCAATTGATTTTTCTAACTTTGAAATAAACCCTCGGATTATCCCTTTTCAGACCTGTGATTTCCGCTTTTATGGCCCAGGGACCGCTTCTGTGGTCCCGCTTTTGCGGTTCCACTTAAGAGGGCAGTGTCCACTTTTGCGGATCAAAACCGCATCTGCGGTTCCACTTACGCGGGAAGGAGGCCACTTCTGCGGTTCTCCTAGGATGGGGAAATTCCGCTTATGCGAAAAAATGGCCGCTTATGCGGCTCCGCGCCTGCGGTGAGGAAGCCGCTTATGCGGCTCTGCGTCTGCGGTGAGAAAGCCGCTTCTGCGGCTCCAGGACCGCAGAAGCAAAAATACCAGAAGCCTGCTGCAACTTTTTCCTTCTAACTCCAAACTTTGCCCGTTGAGCATCCGAAATCATCCCGGGACCCCCGGGACTCCAACCAAAAGCACCAATACCACCTAATACCTTATTCGAACTTGTACCAATCCTCGAAACACCTCAAACATCACCGGAAGCCCAATTAAATCAAGGATTCAAGCCTAAGAACTTCAAATTCTATCAAAATACGCTTTCAATCAAAGACCTAACCAAACCTCATTCGAATGACCTGAAATTTTGCACACACATCCCAAATGACATGACGGAGCTACAGCAACTTCCGGAATTCCAAACCGACCCTCGGATCAAAAATTCACTATTGGATCGGAAACCTAAAAATCTCAAACTTCGGCATTTCAAGCCTAAATGAGCTACGGACCTCCAAATTATATTCCGAACATGCTCCCAACCCCGAAATCACCTAACGGAGCTAACAAAACTATCATATTTCCATTTCGAGGTTGTCTTCACTCTGTTCCGAATATGGACCATTTTTCAACTCTTAAGCTCTTATTTAGGGACTAAGTGTCCCAAGACACTCCGAATCCTAATACCGAACGTTCCGGCAAACCAAGATAGCACAAATGAACTTAGGGAAAGCAGTTAATGGGGAATTGGGGCGTAAATTCCAAAAATGACTGGTCGGATCGTTACATGGGCTGTGTTCCCTTATTTGTTGATGATGGTGAGGCTGGTGAGGTACATGATTGAGTAAGGACGATGGCCTGGTTGTGAGGATATTAATACCATAGCGCGTGAGTTATCCGCGTAGCACGTGAGTTGACCATGCAGGTCCAGGTATTTATACCATAGCACGTGAGTTGTCCACGTAGCACATGAGTTGACCGTGCGGATCCAGGTATTGATATGATGGCACGTGAGTTGTCCGTGCTTAGCGCTTGGGCTTTGGGAGCCCCTCCAGAGTCTGTACACACCCCTAGTGAGCGCAGAGTGTCGAGTGTAGAGTGCTGGGTGCGAGTACTGAGTGATGGAGTGACACTGTTGTGAGGTTGCATTTACTTTAGTTGTTGTTGTATTTATCTATTAAATTTCTTTGTGGCATTTACGGAGTTATGGAATTTGCCTGTTTATTCCTGTTATTTTTAAAAACTATGAAAAATAAATAATTGGACTATTTTGCTTAGCTCGTCACTACTGCTAAGTTCCTTAGTTATTTCTGTTACTACTGAGGTGGTTGTATTCATATTACACCCTGCACTTTATGTGTAGATCCAGGTGAGTTAGAGCGCGGCGATCGTTGAGTTCATACCGTCTATCTTTAGAGATTGCAAGGTAGCTGCTAGTATCCGCAGGACCTTGTTACTCATTTTATCATTTCTTCTTTGGATAGTTAGACAGTTTATATATCTCAGTTCATAATTTTAGACGCTCATGACTTAGTGACACCCCGATGTTTAGGACTCATTTCCGTATTTTATATTTATTATATTCGGAGTTGATTTAGTGTGAGAAATTTAAATGTTGAAAATATTTTATTATTTTTTTAATCGATTTAGTAGTAATATTTTTGGGAATAGGCCTGCCTTGTAACACGATAGGCGCCATCACGACCATGGTTAGATTTTAGGTCGTGACATCCGGGTCCGTTTACCCAAAACTTATAGTCAAAACTTATTATTTTTCACACAGTTTCTCATTAAGATTTCCGGCTACACGCATGGACTGTGTATGCAAATTGAGGTGACTCTAAATGAGGTTTTCAAGGCTCGGAGTCATAGAATTTGATTTCAAACAAGTGGTCATCACAGCACAAAATTCGAAAAATCGAATTCCAAACCGAACCGAATTAATTTGGTACTTCGATTTTGGTTTTTTCGGTATTTTGGTACAGATTTGGTATTTCGGTAATTCGATATGGTATACGATATTTGATTTTTAATATTTCGGCATTTCGGTACAGTTCCAATCGAAGCATATAGATTCATAAATAAATTTGTATGTATAGCCAGTATACTCAAGTACCGAAAAAATTTAGTCCGAGCCCAACTTTATTTTTTGTTTTTTAGCCTAATAGTTACTTGTAACGACCCGACCGGTCATTTTGAGATCTAGCACGTCGTTCAGCAGTCTGAGGCCATAAGTAGCTTCATTTCAGGTATTGTGACTTGTTCGCAAGGTCGGAATTTAAATTCAGGAAGATCAGAGTTAAATTTAAATAAAAGTTTTCATTTGAGAAGCTTAAAGTTGAAAGAATGAACTAGGATTGGAATTTTGAGTAAACAACCTCGAAATCAGGATCTGAAGGTTCCAACAGGTTCGTATGATGATTTCGGACATAGACGTATGCCCGGATTGGGTTTTGGATAACCCGGGAGCGTTTTGGCATCTATTGTGGAAGTTAGCATTTTAGAAGGAATTTCTTAAGTTTGGCTTAAAGTGAATTTCAGTATTATCGATGTCCGTTTGGGATTCTTAGTTTGGGAATAGCTCCGTATGGTGATTCTGGAGTTGGGAGCGCGACCAGAAGTGAATTCAGAGGTCCGTAGGTCATTTTGAAGCCATTTGGCTAAAGATAGAAATTTGAATGTTTTTGAGAAGTTTGACCGGAGGTTGACTTTTTGATATCGGGGTCGGAATCTGATTCCAGAAGTTGGAGTAGGTCCGTAATGTCAAATATGACTTGTGTGGAAAATGTGAGGTCAATCGGACATGATTTGATAGGTTTAAACATCAAAATTAGAAGTTGGAAAGTTCAAAGTTCATAAAGCGTGAATCGGGGTGTAATTCATGGTTTTAGCGTAGTTTGATATGATTTGAAGCCTCGAGCAAGTCCGTAATGTGTTTTGGGACTGGATGGTATGATTGGTTGGGGTCCCAAGGGCCTCGGGTGGATTCCAGGTGGCTAACGGATCGAATCCGGAGTTTGAAGAAGTGCTGAAGTAGCTGGTATCTGGTATTTCCGCTTCTTGCGGAAATGGGACCATAGAAGCGGCCCCGAAGAAGCGAAGAAGAAGCCGCAGAAGCGGACGAGGGCGAGGGCAGCAAGGACCACAGAAGCGGCCCTTGATCCGCTGATACGGAACCACAGAAGCGGTTGGCTGATCGCAGAAGCAGAAGGCGTGGAGTGGATGGGAGCCGCAAAAGCGGCAAGCGGTCCGCAGAACCGGGACCGCGGAAGCGGACAGGGTTACGCTGAAGCGAAAATGCTGGACAGTAGGCTTGTTTTAAAATCGTGATTGGGGGTTCATTTCTCTCATTTTTCATGGCTTTGGCAATTTTTGGGAGGATTCAAGAGAGGATCTTCATCAACAATATTAAGGTAAGTTATTTCTATCTATTATGAGTTAAATACATTAATTATGTATGAATTTTAGTATGAAAATTGGTAGAAAATTGAGGGTTAGAGGAAGAGCTAGAAATATTATGTTCTTGGAATTTGACAACGATTTTGAGTATGGAATTAAGAGGAAATTATATATTTGAGTTCCTAAGGTCATGGGCGAACTTTATCTTCGAGAAATTTCGGAATCCGGGCACGTAGGCCCGAGGGTATTTCGGTCATTTCACTAAGCGGAGTTGGGAATCTGTGTAATTTAGATTTCTAACAAGTATTTGAGCATGTTCTCATTAGTTATCGTTAATTGGCGAGTTTTGGTGCATTGTGCGTCGGTTCAAGACTTCGGAAGAATGTAGAATGCCGGTTTTGAGTCTTTGGAACGAGGTGAGTCTCCTTTCTAATCTTGTGAGGGGAATTTACCCCATAGGTGAAGTAATTGATTATGTGCTCCTATTTGTGGGGGCTACGTACGCACGAGGTGACGATAGTCCGTGCGTAGCTACTATTATGCCATTGTCCGGGTAGTTAGGACCCAAAAACATGTTGCACGTGGATTAATTGTGAACCCATTGGTAGCTTTAATTGCTTAACTCACATCGAATTAGTAAGTAAATTTTTAAAAGGATTAAACTTCATTTCTTAAATTGTTAAAGGAGAATTGATTTTATTTGTATAAATATTCCCCGATAAGTTCTTATTTGACTGATTGAGCATGTATTTTATGTGTGCCTGCGTCGCATGGATGATTCGCAAGCAGGATATGTGTTTCTTTATGGAACGGGCCGAACGCCTCGGTGAGAATATATGCATCTATGGTTCGTGCCGCTCGACCCTCTGCAGTGCACAATTTACATTTCTGTTGGAGCGGGCCGTCGACCTCGGCATGATTTACGCATATTTATCTGTTACTTGAAAATTTTAAATGTGTAATTGGCCCTACGTGGCTTGATATAAACTGATAAGATAATAAAGAACAGACTTTAGAAGCCCTTGATTTATTGTTGAAGGTGTTTACCTGTTTTTCTGGCTTCACAATCAGAACTTCTATACAAATCCATGATTATCCTCGCACTTATAGAATATTGCTAATTGGCCTCTAGTGAGTGTCGGAATTGGCCATCTTGTCTCTACCCCTTCGGGATTAGGCGGGATACTCACTGAGTACACGTTGATTACGTACTCTTACTACACTTCTGCGCATTTTTGTTGCACAGGTATATATACCTCTAGAAGCCTATTGGGCGTATCAGCACGAACGACTCTGGGACTTGGTGAGCTGCATTGTTCGAGATGACCCGCAGCCAGTGTAGTTCCTTTCAGCATTTTATTATTTATTCCCTGTCTACTGTATTTCGGACAAATATTGTATTTTACTTTTCTTATCGATAGTTGCTCATGTACTTGTGACACCGGGTTTCTGGGATGGGTTTCAACGGATTTGTACTAATTGTTATTATTTAAATTTGAATTCAAGTAGTGAACTTTTATTTATGAAAATGGAAGGAAAAACCTTAGATTTTCAAAAGTATTAAAAGAGGAATTAATTGATAATCTAGTTGGCTGGCCTGACAGAGGTGTTCAGTGCTACCACGACCCTTAGTGGATTTTGGGTTGTGACAACATGGTATCAAAGCACTAGGTTCCCGTTGGTCTCACGAGTCACTAGGAGAGTCTCGTGGATCGGTACGGAGACGTCTGTACTTATCCTCGGGAGGCTACAAGGCTGTTAGGAGTACTTCCCTTCTTGATTTCCTTTTTGTGCGGTTCGATTCCTTTGAGGTTTTTGCCTTTGTTTTCTTCCTACTCAATCTTACGCGAGTGCTTGTTATAGATTGAAAATTAAAGGATTGTAAAATGTGGTGCGGGATGATTTTCCCGGTATAGTTGATTGGACTATTATAGTCTCACTTTGGAGGGATATTCTATTGTTTCAGCTCAGTAACAGAACTTCTAAGAGCCTTGAGGCCAGGCACAAGTTGCTATAATGCTTATGAGCGATTATTCCGCAGTGTTGTTATGATGGTTGCCCACGTGTCGGGGCAGTGTATGAATTGAAGGGAGGTTTACTCAGCGTGTAATTAAGGGATTCAGTATTTTATTCCCGATAGGGGAAAAGACAGTCAGACTAAGAATGGCCAGGTGTGGGCTGGTGGAAGTAATGAGGCTTGGTATTTGCAAGCGTGGTTGAGCTTTCTTTTATTAGAGGGTGTCGTGGTCCTGATTGAATGTACTAAGTTGTTGGCATTATAATCTGCTACAATTCGCCTTTATGGCACGATATTGTAAACTAGTATTGGAGTTACGACTATCAGATATCGCATGGTCCAGTGGTTTAAGATCGAATCAGAATTTCTAATGTTGACGGATCGATAAAGATAAGCTTTGGAAAGGTTTAAAGTTAGTAGCAATCGTGGGTTCAAGTGCCACAAAGATAGATTTTATTTGAGGCAACAATTAAGCAGAAAAGTATGAGGAATGACATGTGGGAAGTGCGAGGCGGTGTTTAAAATTTCTAGAAGGCCAAGTATGAGAAGCATGGTCGAGTGACCGATTAAGGAGATGAGTTCCGCCAAAGTGGGAGAGTGGCGAGGGTTGCATATGGGCTTGGTAGTAGGATGACTACGTGCCTTAAAGAGAGTTTGGATCGAATTGGGGATTTTAATGATTGGTGATTGAAGCCTGCGGGTATGATATGAAGTATGGGCTATTATGCGGCAGAAGATTGATATGGCGGAAAGGAGCTGTTTGAAATGGAGGAGGGTACAGGATGTTGCCGCGCATTTAATTGATGTCCGCGAGGGGCGAATGGACTTGTGCAACTGGAAGGTGAGCTCGAACTCAGGATGGGCTATTGGTATCATAGTGAATGTACCTCGTGCAGAGGCATGGGAAGATGTCGGGAGGTGATTCCCCTAGGTGGATTATTCCCCGTGAGCAGATTAGCGGTTGCGTGGTTGGCGAAGCTTCTGCAAGGAATTATATTGGTTGTTCAACAAAGAGATCGGTCGTGCGAATGTGGATGAAGACTCAGAAAATGAAAGATGGGGATTTACAGGAAGATCCCGAGAGATTTTGATAATTGGTGGCGCGACGTTAAGTCAATAAGAGGTAAAAAGGTCGGGCGAACTCAAGAATGGTGAAATGATGGCTTCAAGCTAAGTGGGAGAGTTCCACCGCTTATGATTGGGCTGTATGATTAACTATTTGCGNCAGAAGTTAAAGTGTGGTGCTCAACGATTTCAAGCCTATAAGTACAACTAAGAATCAAGCTTTGTAGTAGCTTATGAGAAGGTTCCCAGAATGTTCTATGATGTGTTACCTTGTGGTGTAGCATTTGAGAAATGTAAAATAATTCATGATATTTGAGACAGCATGGTCTCACAATTCAAGGTCACTCGGGGTAAGTGTAGAGGGAGTATGTTATGCGTTGAAGAGAATTAGTATTATTTCCAAAGCAATCAAGGATAAATTGGAGGGAAAGGGATTGATTAGCCATAGTTGAATTTGACATGTTGGGGTCTGTGATTCGTTCATTCAGTGTGATCGAGTTATGCGTTTGATTTATGGCAGTACGGGTGAGGTTTGTCGGTCGCCATAATTGATAACATTCTAAACCATTCTACTGTTGTGGCTTGTTATGTGGAAGCAGATTCCGGAAGGGCTATGGTGGCTTGGACCACTACTTGCAGATCTGCATATTCTACGGTTATGGGAATTTACCTGTGTGTTTCTATGAATCTCCTGAAGTGAGTAAAGTAAAAAGTTCGTATATGATGAATTGTTAAAATGTTAATGATTTCGGAGTTATAATGAAAAAAAATCATGTTCTATCATATATTGGCACGTTGGGTGCGGTGAGAGGTATGGAAATTAGAAGTGAGGGTCAAAGTTGCAGTTTGGTGTTGACAAGGATGTCACGAGCTCGGATGAGCAAGGAAAGGGTTGAACGATTAGAGTAAATTGGTATTGTCCTCAGCGTCACCTGAGATCGATGTGTTGTGGAAGAGGTTTGGCATCCTGGTTAAGGATTCTGGATCGCTTTTCAACGTTAGTGCGTCCGATGGTTTAGATGTGCAGACCCGTTATTTATTTAGGAAGATTGTAGGAACGTGTTCCACGGGAAGATTGTACCAGTGTGGCATGTAGCCACTTGTTTGACTAAAGATTTAAATCAAGTATGAGGAATTTGGGTAATATCATTGCTTTGAGAATTTATCCCTGGAGGGCACCTTGTTTATTGGGTTATGAACCGAGGAGATTTGCTCTGGTTATGACGGTTGTTCTCGTGTGTTATGAGAAGAAGGAAACTAGTATGGACCTTTGAAAGGTTATTGGCTTAATTTGATGTGATCAGGATCGACTTGAGGTCGGTGGATGAGTTTAAATATGAATATGGGCTCTATGAAAGGCCAGTTGTGTTCATTTCACTAATGCGCTCCTTATGGAGTAGTCAGGGTGTCATCTCGTTGTCAAATATTTTATGAAGTGATACATTGCGCCATGTGAGTAGTGAGACGGCCTGAGGAATTGTGTATGTGTTGAGGACCCGCGTGGAAATGTCGTATTATGAGCAAATGGCTCTTGAGATTCAGATCTTGTACCGCACCTCAGTTGTTCTTGAGTTTTGTAGCCTTTAGCACTATGTGTTTTATCAGGGATGGCATTATGCACTTAACGTGCTTGCGATCAAAATTCGATATTTTTTATTGTAATGAGCAGATTTAGCTCGAAGTGCAATCTCCTTATGTGAGATCTATATGTGGATCGGGTGGCACGCCGCCATGGGTATGTTATTTGGATCGGGTGGCACGCCGCCATGGGTATGTTATTTGGATTGGGTGGCATGCCCCCATGGGTATGTTATTTGGATCGGGTTGCATGTCACAACAGTGTGATGTCGAGTCTGGTCCTCTATATGTTTTTTTTTGTGTTTTGCTTCGTATCTTCTAAGGAAGGTCTATGCTATTGCGGGGGTTAGGTAATTCCTTCCAGAGTTCGATTTCTGTTTGTGTTGTGTTCCGATTGGTGGTCTATTGGAACATTATGAAGTCATATGAGACTTGTGATCGCATTCGGAGTGGCTTATTGCCTGAATTCGTACTGGGTAAGATGAGATTGTGGGATTTAGGATCAGTGCAATTTGATTATATGAAGTATATTAAGGAGCAAAGGTCATTATTAGGTTCAAAATGTGGTAATGTTTTTTTTCAGAAGTATAGACTCAATGATTAGTTGACTCGATAGTTGATTATGAATTTGGGCACACCTCATCTGTCGTGGCGGTATTGTAAGAGTTAGAGTAAGACTTGCATGTCATGAGGTACAATGGGAGCATCTGATTCATTGAATTTTTGGCTAAGTTGATCAGAGAATATTATGGTGATCCTATGGACTAAGTGTTGCAAAGTAAGAATACAACAAAGCTATGCAGTCATGTTTGAGTACATCGTGTAGTGATTGATATGGTGGTCGTATGTTGGAAACATGCCTCGCATAGAATTTCGGATGTTGGAATTGGGCTCTAAGGCTTATTTGCTTGAAAAAAAGGGAATATCTTCAGAATTTATTGAGCTAATGTGCTCAGCTAAGTTGTGGTAGCACGGGAATGTGCATGAGGTGTTAAACAGTGATTTCAGACTACTTCCGTATAGTTCTAAGCACATTCGAAGACGAACGTATGTTTAAGCGGGAGAGAATGTAATGACCCGACCGGTCGTTTTGAGCACTAGCGCGTCGTTCAGCAGTCTGAGGCCATGAGCAGCTTCATTTCAGGTATTGTGACTTGTTCGCATGGTCGGAATTTAAATTCAGGAAGATCGGAGTTAAATTTGAATGAAAATTCTCATTTGAGAAGCTTAAAGTTGAAAGAATGAACTAGGATTGGAATTTTGAGTAAACAACCTCGGAATCAAGATCTAAAGGTTCCAGCACGTTCGTATGATGATTTCGAACTTGGGCGTATGCCCGGATTGGGTTTTGGATAACCCAGGAGCGTTTTGGCGCATATTGTGGAAGTTAGCATTTTAGAAGGAATTTCTTCAGTTTGGCTTGAAGTGCATTTCAGGGTTATCAAAGCCCGTTTGGGATTCCAAGTCTGGTAATAGCTCCGTATGGTGATTCTGGAGTTGGGAGCGCGATCGAAAGTGAATTCGGAGGTCCGTAGGTCATTTGAAGCCATTTGCCTAAGATAGAAATTTGAAGGTTTTTGAGAAGTTTGACCAGAGGTTGACTTTTTGATATCAGGGTCGGAATCCGATTCTGGAAGTTGGAGTAGGTTCGTAATGTCAAATATGACTTGTGTGCAAAATTTGAGGTCAATCGAACGTGATTTGATAGGTTTAAACATCGGAAATAGAAGTTGGAAAGTTGAAAGTTCATAAAGCTTGAATCTAGGCATAATTCACGGTTTTAGCATTGTTTAATATGATTTGCGGCCTCAATCAAGTCCGTAATGTGTTTTGGGACTGGTTGGTATGATTGGTTAGGGTCCCGGGGGCTTCGAGTGGATTTTGGGTGGCTAACAGATCGAATCCGGAGTTTGAAGAAGTGCTGAAGCAGCTGGTATATGGTATTTCTGCTTCTGCGGAAATGGGACCGCAGAAGCGAAGAAGAAGCCGCAGAAGCGGACGAGGGTGAGGGCGAGGGCGAGGGCGAGGGCAGCCAGGACCGCAGAAGCGGCCCTTGATCCACTGATGCGGAACCGCAGAAACGGTTGACTGACCGCAGAAGCGGAAGGCTTGGAGTGGTTGGGAGCCGCAGAAGCGGGACTGCGGAATCGGACAGGGTTCTGCTGAAGCGAAAATGATGGGCAGCAGGCTTGTTTTAAAATCGTGATTGGGGGTTCATTTCTCTAGTTTCTTATGGCTTTGGTGATTTTTGGGAGGATTCAAGAAAGGATCTTCATCAACAATGTTCAGGTAAGTTATTTCTACCTATTATGAGTTAAATACATTAATTATGTATGGATTTTAGTATGAAAATGGGTAGAAAATTGAGGGTTAGAGGAAGACCTAGAATATTGTGTTCTTTGAATTTGACCAT